>CM071568.1:234202947-234268289 GCA_036426205.1 Ascaphus truei
ACTCAAGTTTTCACACATCATCATTTGGGAATTTACAATGATCAAAAATATTGCAGATTGTTGACTATAGTAAATATAAATGTTACATAGGCCTTCATAGTGTACTGAACTTTATTATTCTCTCTGTAATAGTACAATCTGGTTCAGTGGATTTATTTAAATATTCAGACATATAACTCTTGTATGTTAACTTTAAAAAAGTCCAATCTTTTCCTTACAAACTGCATACATTGTAAGGATACGGATTATGGTTCCATAAAATAGAGTTGGATAATACTCCTCTTCAACACCAGCTGTATAATTTTATGTAACACTTAATACTGAACTGAGTGAGATTAAATCCAGCCTGTCAGTGCAGTGTGGCCTACCCTTTAGCAGGAAGTGTTGTTTTTGGAACAATTCTGAACAACCATTGCCATTTTAATGTCTACTGACAGAAAAAAAAATTCTGTAAGGCCTTCACTATTTATCAACAACATTTTGAATTCACACTTTTTCAAACTTCATATCTATCGACTACAGAGCTTGTCTCTTTATGGGAGAATGTCAGTGAAAATGCTTAAATTGACCACAGTTGACTCATGGGAGTAACTGATCTTAGATATGTATGGTAAGGTTGATCTCCTTAAAGAAAAGTCTTGAAAGGAGCTGCAAGAGCCCGGAGCAGTCTTCTGACTGATCCCATAGGTAATGGAAACACAGATGCAGCAAGAGAACAGACAACCAACCCCAGTGTGCCATAGACATTAGACCTAACACATACTGTAGCAAGACACAGTGTCAGTTCAGACACTTGTACATAAATAAAATTGTTCTAGCATAATGACAGGCTCAAAATAAACAGTTTTAACTGACAATGCACTCTAATGCCATACATTCTGAACAAACGAATTTCGGGGCCCATTGCAATTTTAAATATCTAGCTGTCACCATAATATGCTGAGTGTACACATTTTGTGGCAACTGACATTAAAGCTGCATGTCAGAGGATGGAGTCAATTCTAAATATCAGTCATCCAATATTGACTATATATACAAATATTATCAGATCTGCAACTGCTCTCTGCATATTTGGGATCTGTGAACGTTATCCACATAAATATGTGGGGCACCTAAAGTAAAGAGTAACACAAGACATAAGATGATTTCTTTAGATGTACTGTATTGAATATCATTTAGATGATAACCCTGGAAAACAATTATCCTCATCAGCCCCACGCTGATTGTTGAGGTAGGAACTGTATACTACCCTCTCATCACTTGTGCTCTAACAATCAATTTATTTGCCCTTTATCTTGATGTTATAGATATGATTATAGACAAATCAACAATTGATAACTGATCCTCTCTTGCCTACAAACAGTTTGAATTAGGCAGTCGAGTAGACTCCAATTCTTATCAATAGGCACTACACCACAGAGTCACTCACTGCTAGTCACTACCAACACAGACTAAGTAGCCTATTCCCAAAGCTGTGATAAAATCAGTGTATTTTCATCCGACTTTGCATTTATTTATCGTGCACTAAAACATGAGGGCAAAAATGGCATTAACTAAGAATGAATGCCATTTTTATAAAGGTCGATAAAAAAATGCACTATCGCACGACTGAGTTTTTTATATCAGTGTTATCGCGCTATAATCCTGGCATGCAACTGAGGAAAAAAAATCAGCCTGGAAGAACTGCATGGAAGCGCTGCGTCTCTATGCACGGATCTTACAGGCGATCGTACAGTTCAAATATTGATTTTGATAATAGTGTACATCAGCAGGGGATGTCCTGAGCTGAACCACATACTGTAGATTTCAGCCTCGGGGACTCCCTACTTCCTGAGGAACAGGCCTCAGTATGGAGTGCCGGTATCCCCTGTGCTTTTATATATCGAACGTCACGTGACCGGGGGATTTAAATCCTGCAGTGGGATACCGGCACCCCATAACGGGGCATGTATCTTGGAAAGTAGGATGAAATCAATACGGTTCAACTCAGAAGAGCCCATGCTCCTGCATACTAGTATCAAAACCCCATAAAATATTTTTTTTAATCGTTACCGTAGTGGTTTTCTGCTAAAGTAATGAAGCTGCTTTAATTACATTTTATTAATAGTGTGCGGGAGCAGGGGGTCTCCTGAGCTGAACCGGATTGATATCAGCCTCGGGACCCCCTGCTTCCTGATTTACAGGCCGGTATCGCCTCCAATATTTAAATCCCACGGTAACGTGATGCGGAGGATTTAAATATGGCGGCGATACCGGCACCCCACACCCCATACCAGGGCCTGTAACTCGAGAAGCAGGGGGTCCCTAGGGCAGAAATAAAAACGGTTAGGGTCAGGACACCCCCTGCTCCCATACACTAGTATTTAAAATGACATTAAAGCAGCTTCATTGCCTTAGCGGCTAGCCGCTAAGGCAATGAAGGGATTAAGGCACAATAGCAGGTTTATTGGGGGCAGAGGTGGTGTGTGAAGTGGGTACTTGGCCCATAGTGGGTGGTTAGGCCTACAGGAAACATTGTGGGAGGAATTAACCTTTTCATTACCATAGCGATAGTAACCGCTATGGTAATGAAGGGTTTAACCCCCCCGGTAGACCTAACCACCCACCCTGGGCCAAGTACTCCCTTCACTCACCCCCTCTACCCCCAATAAACATTACAATACCTCCTACCCACTAATATACAACGCACCCGCCCCTGTACCCCCAACAACCCCCTTATACAGTAATGTGCAGAATAACTATTATCCAGATACAGTATGCCATAAAGTAAATACAATTTGCAAATACACAGATATCCAGCAAGCTCTCAGACCCCCCCCCCCCCAAATTACCACAAATATATAAATATATATATAACTGTCAAAACGATTGCTACTGGGCGTGGCTAAATGTATACAACAAGAAAAAAAGAAGTCCAGAGCAACATCCAATATGACAAAAATACACAGTGGAATACCTCTATATTTCTTGAAAAAGGGTCATTTAGTTAACCCTTTGGCCAAAGCGTATAAGCCTTTGAGCCACTTCAAGGCATGACCAATACGACCTGCGATCTGGCCATGCCTTGAAGTGGCTCGCAGGCTTATATGCTTTGGCCAAAGAGTTAACTAAATTACCCTTTTTCAAGATATATATAGGTACCAGTAGCACTCCTTTTGACACACACACACACACCACACACACACACAACAACACACACACACTACCACACACACACACACACACATGCACCCACACCACACACACACACACACACACACACACACACATACACACACACACTCTTGTGGTAAGTTGGGGGGAGGGTTCTGAGAGCTTGCTGGGTATCTGTGTGTTTGTTAACTTTGTCCAGGTGGTCTCAGCTGTCAGTGGCTCCTCCCACCCAGGGTTTAAGCTCGCTCCTCCCCACTTTGCAAGTAAGCAAGGTTTCTTTTCATGCAGCTGGTTGTGAAAGGTTCAATGATAGGACCATTCTTCCTCTAATTATAGAGTAAATAAGAATGTTAATCAGTTAGTGTTAGGACCTGCGAATTGGTCATGCCTTGAAGTTGCTCGCAGGCTTATACGCTTTGGCCAAAAGGTTAACTAAATTACCCTTTTTCAAGAGATATATAGGTATTTCACTGTGTATTTTTGACACATTTGATGTTGCTCTAGACTTCTTTGTTTCTTGTAAATAAAATTTGAACTTACCCATGCCAGCCTGCCAGGATGAAAGCCATTCTGACATCATCATCATCCATGTCCTCCATTGGCATCAACAATATAATCAAAAATAAAATCAAATGGCCCCTAACCCTTTAATCAACTTAGCGGTTAGTAACCGCTATAGTAATTAAGGGGTTAACCTACCCTCCCCTGCTTTCCAGCCGGGAGGCCTAACCAACCCTACCTGGGGACACTACCCCACCCTCCACCCCCGCTACCCATTGAATGGCACAGTGTTAAGCATGCCCATATAATATGGGCATGCTTTGCCACTATAGCAATAAATGGGGAAGCTAAAATAAAAATTGGCACAAAATAAAACACATTACATAAAAGAATATACACATTACAAATGCCAAGAAACCAATTGATTGGCATAGTGGTAGATAATGCCCATATAATATGGTCATGATTTACCATTATGACAGTCAATGGTTAACCTAAAAAATAAACAACCACCAAAAATATAAAATTCAAACAAATCACCAAATAAACACACCAAAAATAAACAACGTAAAAATGTAAACACTAAAAAAATACCAAAGATCAATAAAGCAAATACCATAAATAAATAAAAGAAAACACCAAATAAACACAATTATCAAAAAGCAAAACACCAAAAATTAACCACAATTAAAAAGCAAACACCAAAAAAATAACAGAAATGAAAAATAAAAAACACAAAAAAAATCCCATAATTAAAAGTCAAAACACAAAACAAATATCAGAAATAATTAAAGCAAACAACAAAAATACCTTTAAAAGAAATGAAAGCAAGCATTTGCCAAAAAAAGGCATTGCTCGTCACTGTATGTATTTATAGCCCTTAATGGGCATAGGCATAAATACATTGGCAATCAATGGGCAATGCAAAAAATAAAAAATAAAAAATACAATGAAAAAAACCTGGAAAAATAACATACATTCAATGATTTTTCTTACCTTTTAGATGTCTTCACCCTCCAATTCCAGGAGTCTCAGGAAGCTATCGACAAAAGACACAATGATCCTCAACAGCCATGGTTGTTGTTGTTCTTCTTCTCCTCTCTCCTTCTCTCTCCTTCCGTTCCCTTTAAGATGACATCACCAAAATGGCTGCCATCACATGGACCTAGAACCAATAGGATTGGGGGTAATCCTATTGGTTGTAGTAAAACATGTGAAGGCAGCCATTTTTGGAAATTGTCACATGTCAGGCCTTCAACCTGGCAGTGGTAATTGCAAGTTTTATTTACTTTATGCTGCCTGGTTTATGTTTTATTTTAAATGGGCAAATGCACTATTATCCATATTTGGATAATAGTAATTTTGCCCATTACTGTACTTTATGTATTGGGGTGGGTTGGATTTATTTCAATATATTGCACTGCAATTTTTTTTCTGAACAGGATTGATACATGAGGCCAGCGGGGATCTGTGGGAACCACCCTAGGACCCGCAAAACCACCCAGAGGCCCCCGGACACCTGCGGGGACCACCTTGAGGCCCCCGGACACCTGTGGGAACAGCCCAGAGGCCCCCAGACACCCATGCAGACACCCCGAGCACCCTCGGACACCCATGGGGCTCCTGGACACCCATGGGGACCACCCGAGAACCCCCAAACACCCATGTGGATCACCCGAAGACCCTAGGAGACCCTCGCAGGCCTCTGGTATCATTCCTGTGTAGAAAAAAAAATGCTTTTAATCTCTCAATATTTTTAGCACCCACCTTTATCTGGTGCTCAAATATTGAGAGATTCTAAAGGTCGATAATCTTATCACAGCTTTGTGAATAGCTAATACTAGCAAAAAAAGTGATTTTGGCTTTTTTAGGCCTATCGGACGACTTATTTGCCTCTGGCTGTTAATGGTCATTAAAAAGCCATTATAGCGTGATAAGCAATGTTATTCCTGCTTTGTGAATAGCAGAGCAGTCAGTATTGCGCTATAAGCGCATTTATCGACCATTAAACCACTTGTCACAGCTTTATGAATTGGCCCCTAATAGTGTGTGTCTGTCCTATTTATGGTATATGCAGTAAATAAAATCAAGGAAATTTGCTGCAGATTGCAGTTCTCACTAGAATGGTTAAAAAAATTTTACAACTTTGCTAAATTTTATCAAGCAGCAAAAGTTCAAAATTAGTCAGTACCACAAACTTGTGCAAGAGTTTTTACAATCAATCTTTTCTTCTAAAAGGGATGTACATTTTAAGAGGAAAAACTGATAAAAGCAGAGGGTTTTTTTTACAGACAAAACCAGACATCCATGTCTGGTTCACCCATGTGGTAGAGATAGAGAAAAAGAAAACTCTTCTGATGGAAGCAAGGTGAACATCAAAGGGCGTATTTCATCAAAGCCTCTCAAAGTCTTGCAAAGCTGAGGCAAAAACAATGTAATAGAATTAAACTAGACCTAAAAATATAAAAGTTCCATTGCTTTCAGTAGGTTTCATTTGCATTGGCAAATGTGGACCAGTTATTTGGACCTGTTTTGCCCCAGTATTGCTTTCAGGAGACTGCCACGAGTTTATGGATTATGGCAAAAGTGAAGCAAATCAATTGCAACAGATGTAACAAACATAAAATACAGTACTATTGATTCTGATGGCATTTTTTTATTTGATATATCTGGTGCAGATTTTTTTGTCTTGGAATTGCTACACATTTGCATTGATACATGGGGATCATAAACCCCTTAAAATTAACAAGGTATTTGTAAACTGTTTAAAATGACCTGACTATGTTTCTGTCTTGTTAAAGATCCAGTTATAAGATTCCAGATTAAATGGAAGAGGAAGATAATAATAATTAATAATAATTGTTTGTTCGTGTATAGTGCTGCTAGTTTTACGTAGCGCTTGACAGAGACATTTTGCCTATACAGTCCCTGCCCCGTGGAGCTTACAATCTGTAATTTGGTGCCTGAGGCACAGGGAGATAAAGTGAATTGGCCAAGATCACAAGGAGCCCAAGTTCACAGATCTCTGTCTCACTTCTCTGTGAAAGAGGAAAAAATGAAGTTCCCTTCACACTACCAGTGCATAATTAAGACCGGAGATAGAATACTACAGGTTATAAGCATGCCTCTAATTTATATAGTATTGTATTTTTACAAGACTATCCCTTGATTAAATACTTTTCAGGTGTTATTTTGATGTGATACTGTACAGTATTTCTCTGCTGTGGGGGGTCTGTTTGCTACTCAGCTGTGTTCACTTCACCTCAGGCACTCTTAGAAACAACACCCCGAGTCGCAGCAAAGGTGGCCCCCTAAGAAAGTCTCACCAATATGCTTCACCTTCAATGTTCCTGTCCACAAAGCCAGCGTGGAAAAGGTTATCATCATCAGGAAAGGACAGACACAACTTCAAAGACCTTGATATCATCAGCACCTCCTCCTTTTGCTGTACTGTAGGTGGTTGTTTGCTACTCAGCTGTGTTCACTTCATCTCAGACGCTCTTCAAAACAACACCGGAGTTGCAGCAAAGGTGGCACGTATGGTTGCTATTGTTCGCTGATGCTACAGTTGCTCTGTTATTGGTCTTCTGTAAAATATTTCCAATGTATATTGAAGCATTTCCATCTTCACACATTACCCTGCACTCAATCTACATACTTCTTAACTAAAGCCAAGTCCTTCAATTAATATGCAGCTTTCCGAAACACACCAACCTTCTAATCCCCATGTACCTTATGTTTTCACTTATTGTTTGATATTTTATTGTTTACATCCTCCAACACTATTGTACTGCGCTATGGACTATGTTGGAATATTTATAATAATATCTAAAGCAATTAGTGTCAATTAAATTTGACTAGAACATTTCTTACATTCAACCTTCTTACGCCCCTGTACCTTATGTTTCCACTTGCCCTTCCTTCTGGATTGTAAGCTCATTGGAGCTGGGTCCTCATTACCTATTTTAACAATGTATGGTAATGTTTGATATTTTATTGTTTTTATCCTCCAACCCTATTGTCCTGCGCCACGGAATATCTTGACGTGTTAAGTTGGGGATTTCCCATTAGGCCAGGGCCCAGGACAGCAACATGGTGCGGTCCAAATTTCCCTTTTTTCTCCCATATACAGAGAACATTTGACCGCGGATGGAATTCTACCACCGGGACACGTTGGTGCAGGGAAGCTCGCTGCTGGACGAGCCAGGTCTGCCGCACTCAACCGCTCCCACAAGCCAGGTCTAATAGGTACATTTTTAAATGTCCCATGCAGGACATTTAAAGATGGCACGTCAGAGTGGCAGACCTAGGCAGTGTAGAAGTCACGTGCGGGACATTTAAACTTTCACTTATCAGAGCTGAGTTGTTGGAGCGGGTGGTCGTGAGCGGTTGGACGGTGGAGCGGGCGGTCGGCAGTGGGCGGTGGGGCACAGGTGAATATTGCAGCAAAATGTCCCGGCAGCATTTTGGTCATGGCCATATGGCCTTGGCTAAATATACTAGACCATCTACAGAGGTCCCGCTCTCTTCCCCACTGATTGCTGGGTGAGAGCGTGGGGCTTCTTTAATGTTGTTTCCTTCTTCATGCCGCCCTGTTCGTTCTGCGTTGCACCGTCAAATTATGCTGTATCATGACAACGTGACATCACATGGAATCGCGTTGTCATGGAAACATGGTGTCACATCACAACATCATTTGATGCTGTGATGCTGAAGAAGCAGGAGTGCGGTACGAAGGTGGAAGCGGCCTCAAGGTAAGTGCCTATGGGCTGCGGATTTTTACATCTGCCACTGGACGTGTTATAAATAAATGATGATAACAATAATAATAATAATAATAATAATAATAAAATATAAAAGCATAGACCATTTTAGATCCTTGCCTTTGATTACAATTTCACAACCTTTTGGATGATACCCATACTCATTTGAAATACATTATCCAAAAACATAATACATGGTATCAACAAAGATTATTTAGAAAGACAGATTTTAGTAAACTACAGTAAGTGAGAGTCTACAAGGAATACAATTACATGAAGTGCTTGCAGGAAAAAAAAAATGGGTAGCCTTTAAAATATTGTTAGGTAAGTACACCAAGTAAACCAATGTGACTAAATAAACAGATAAGGGAAGAAATGGAAAGGAAAAGACAGGCATTCAGTTTCTTAAAGTGAGAAGGGACGGAGGCATCATATCAGAATTATAAGGAATGTAACAAAAGTTCCAAAAAAGGGCAATCAGATTTTTAAAAATTAAAAATGAAAAAAGGATTGCAATAGAAAGTAAGATCAACCCTAAAAATGTATTTAAGTACATAAAAAAAGATTAGAACAGAGAATATAGAACCGTGTGAGATGAGCAGGCAAATTATTGTCCATATGGAGAAGGCAGAGGTATTAAATAAAAAAAAATTGTGTCTGTATTTACCGAGGAGTCAATTGCAAAAACATTGCAACCTCTATACAGATGCAGCCACCAGTATCCGATCACTTGCCTGGGTAAAAACTAAGGCATCTCACAGTAAATGAAGAAAAAAAAAGAGCGCAAGACCCATAGTGCAATACATAATATTTAATGATGGAAAAAAACGGTTAAAAACACTTACAAGATATAAGCAGGTTACAGGCACATCTATAAAGGTCACTTCAAGGTGTCAGCCAGCTGGGAGAGCCTCGGTGTCCGTCTTCTTGCTGGTGACAGTCTCTGCTCCAGATACCCTCCTCCTGGATTTGGCGCTGCTCCACTCCCGGTGTGTCAACACGAGACCACAAGTGCGGTGACGTCACGAAGCGCATGTGACGCGGAAGCAGGAGTCGAGCAGCGCCAAACCCAGGAGGAGGGTATCTGGAGCAGAGACTGTCACCAGCAAGAAGATGGACACCAAGGCTCTCCCAGCTGGCTGACACCTTGAAGTGACCTTTATAGATGTGCCTGTAACCTGCTTACATCTTGTAAGTGTTTTTAACCGTTTTTTTCCATCATTAAATATTATGTATTGCACTATGGGTCTTGCGCCCTTTTTTTCTCCTTTTCATCCTTTTAGTATCTTGGACCCGAGGGTTGGATCCAACAAGAAGGAGCTGCATACCCTAATTTTTGAATGGACTGGACTCTGAACCATATTGTATGGTATATATATATATTTTTTTTGTCGTTTTATATATGTACAATTCATGTAATTTTATTGGAGTCAGTAATATTTACTGATGTCAAGGGCTTGAGCGCTGGTTGATCCGAAGTATTGTGCTTAGGTCTAGGTACAGTACTTGGATCAGCTATTGTATTGTATTGTATAATCCCATTATCTCACAGTAAATGCCTCAACATTTCTGTGATATTCCTAATGGCCCATCCGATTCACACGGCAGGGGGTCCCTACAATTTGAATGGAACTGCAGGGGCCCCTGGGGTGTTAATCCGATGGGCCATCAGGAATCTCACAGAAATGTTGAGGCATTTACTGTAAGATTGCCCCAGATTTTCCAAGGCAAGTGATCTAAAACTGGTGACTGTATTAACGTACATTTTGTAAACAGATGAAGAAGTGCATACAGTAGGCGGCTTGATAAAGTTAAAGTCAATGAAGCACCTGGCCCTCATGGCATACAACAAAGGGTTTTAAGGGAGACAATGTCAGTAATAGCAAAACTATTAAATGTAATATTCAATGACTCCATTTCCACATGCTCAGAACCACAAGATTGGCGTAAAGCAGACATGGTGCCTACTGTATATTTAAAAAGGGAGCAAGATCCCAACCGGGGAATTGCAGACCTGTGAGCCTGACATCAATAGTAGTGAAGATAATTTAAGGTTTATTATGGGATAATATTCAGGAATACCAAATGGATTAACAACATTATTAGTCATGTCAGCATGGATTTACGTATGAGGGATACTGTAGGTCAGGCCAAACTAACCTTATTAGTTTCTTTGATGAGGTAAGTAGGAATTTAACCAGGGTAATGTAGTGTATGTAGTCTATTTACATTTTGCAAAGGCTTTTGATACAGTGTTGTGCCACATGAGGTTGAACAAAATAAAATAAATTGTTCTGGTAAAAATATTAAAATGTGCTTCACTATTGGATTTTTGTCTCTCTATCACATCACATCAACATCACATCACCATCCACATCACCATCCACATCACCATCCACATCACCATCCACATCACCATCCACATCACCATCCACATCACCATCCACACTGTCCAAATGATTATTATAATGAGAAAATAATAATAGTACGACACCCAAACAAAAGCCAACATTTCTTCCAACAGCGAAAACAAAAGTACCCCAGAGGATCGCATACAACGTATATTGACAGACAGATCTACCCATTGGTTTCTTGAACGGCCGCTTTCTAACTACATTGAAGCTATAAGTAGTGCCTGTAGTTTCAGCTGCTACATGGAGTCCTTCCTGTTTTTTACCATTCATTTGCTTTTTATTTATAGTTTATGTAGTCTATTTGTAGTCTATCATAATTACCTAACTGTACCATGTTAGTATTGCACATTGTGTGATAATCTATTTCCTTAAATATCACTAATTTTGGGACACTCTCCCCCCCCCCCCCAGCGATTCTGTTAAACTCTGCAAACTCGCCGATTTAGTTTAACGTTTCATATACAGTATAGCCTCATTATTGGATTGCAATTTCTAATCTATCCTAGTAACTCTTTTGTAAAATTGCAGCATCTTACTCCGCCGACATTCTCTTTTAAGGTTGCTTTTACAGTCAGGCTATGGGCAGACAGATTTTTCACTATTTACATTATTCTGTAGCTTTTGATTAATCATATATATCCTTAAATACTTTGTTGAGTAATATGGGTGAAACCCAATCAAGGGACTGTTTGTACAGTCTGTCACTTAGACACATGATGACTAATGCATTCCTAAGGACTGCAGACTCCAGAGGGTTTGTGAGTAACACAATTCCACTGTATTTGGTTGTATTCTAATTAATTAACAGTAAAATAATATTTCCCCAAACATATACAGTAAGCTTTGTTGAAATTATTCTTTATATAATGAATGGGGTTGTCATCCTTGTATGTTCTTTATTTTTCTTGGGGTCCCACTCCAATTGTTTTTTTCAAGATTCTACTGTTAATAGTCTCTTTTTTTGTTGTTGTACATAACTCTGTAATTTTCTTTTGAGTCTCATACTTTTTTACCTTGTGTAATAATTTTAAATAATTTGGATACATAATTTTTTAAGCTGCAGTTTAAGCAATATCCTATGTGTGTTTTTTAAAATAAATCAGTTCTATCAGTACTATGAAAAAATACTTGTAGCATTTTATTTTTATAACAATTTTTACAGACATGTTTAATTTATTAAGCATTTTTGTTTCTATAGAAACCATTTACAAAGTCAAACCCCCTTCCCTTTCTGATACAGGCTCTGGCTCTTGAGTCCAGCCCTCTCTCTAGCAGTGCACCAATTGTATCTAGTAACTGCCTAGTCACATGATCTTCCACACAGAACTTTGCATCGTGGACACTGTTCTGCAGCAATAAATGAATTAAATAACCCAGAGCAAAGCGATCGATTACAGGAGAACAGATCGATCAGAAACTTAGATAATCACTTGTCAGTGTGCAGATTGTATTGATGCACATATTGAATGGAATTTTTTTTTAAATGTCATCATAAACTGCAGCTTTAAACTAAGAATGGTTGTTCTTGTTGGAAGTAATTAGGTATTTTGATTGTACTGTATGTTAGGTCTTAGTATTGATTGTTTCCGCATGAGTTTTAACATGGCAACACCGATTTCTGATATTTTGGAGCCTTTATATTATTTGTTAGAAGCAATTTGGGGTTTTGACTAGTCCCTATGCCTTATGGTTGTTTATCTCATTAGATTAAACAATAGCTACTTAGGTTCTCCTATAGTATATGGTACTTATTAAAGATGGGCACTGTAAAAAATGTGTGCAGAGTTTACACAAGGAGACTACTTTTTAAAAATAAAGTAGGCTTTATTGACCCCAAAACTTGCTTTTCCTAGCATACAAATGCAGCAACAAAAAGAACAGTTTTCAATAGTGGATTAAAGTTATATGCATCTGTAGTCGTCTGTGCAGGTACCTGATGTCCATAGGTATCAAGGACATGCATCTGTGGTCTGCACGGCCAGAGTTCCAGAGGCCAGAGTCCAGCAGCACAAAGTCCACGGTTTTCAGTGACGAAAGTCCCTCTGCATCAAGTACTCGCATTAACAGATGTGATGTGTCTCTCCCCCTGAGGGAGACTAATAGTCACGCAGGGGTGTGCAAGGATCTGGCATCTACAGATGTAGCGGCCATAATTTTACGAAATCATACGGTTTATACCTCGGAATACCCATGTCATGGCGCGGGATTACTTCCAACTATAACACCTTAAGACGCGAGTGCAGGTGAGTGCATAAAATGGCATTTTAGTGTTCTGGCTTTTAAACACCTGAAATTGACACAGTAGCACAGGAGCACAGTACTGTACACATTACAATTCATTCATTTCATTGCATATAATTGCACACAATCCATAAAATTCAAACAAAGCAACCGCGACAAACGCACGTGCCTGAGGCGATTGGCCCCGTTCATGCTGCTGGGAGTACAGCAGGGCACACGAAAATGGTGCTGTGATGCCTTAAAATAATGGCCGCTGCATCTGTACTGTCCCCACTCCCTGTGGGGGATGAGGAGTGATTATCTTACCTACTGTATGACTTTATTAGGCAGTCAGGGAAGAGCAAGGACTGCCCTTGGTACCCTTGGCCAGGGGTTGATGTCCAGGGACCATCCTAAGGCTGGAGGCCGGATGTACTGTGGAGACAGAGTCTGTTATGCTATGTATGCAGAGAAGGAATAAAGTGTTCCAGTTGTTCAAATATACTCCTGCCTGGTGTGCAATCTATCTGGGGGGAGTAGAGTAAGTTATCCTGCCGAGATTGCCTTCATCTTACTGGAGCCTGCAGCAGATGAAGTCGCTGATCACATGAGATAAAGGCCAATCATCTACCCAAGAAGAGTGTCCTGATGTCCCCAATATCACCGGCAGACCACTTAGTATTCTGTGAGCCAGCAGGTACCCAGCACATGACATGTCTAGTGGCACAATCTCCAAGAGGGTGGGGGAAACACTGCTATATATACTCACATTTTTTATGTACCTCTGTCCTGTGCCTCTAGTTGGGCGTGCTGCCAGTAGTTAGATCAGATTGAACAAAATGGAAATATGGTGCACTGTGAAAAGAGTGGGTCAAAAATTGTTTTAAAATATTACTTTATTGAGTCCATGTTAAAAAATGGAGGTGCACGAAACGCATAGGAGGGTTGCTACACCTCCGTTTGTTAACATGGACTCAATAAAGTAATATTTTATATTATTTTTGACCCATTCTTTTGGCAGTGCGCCATATTTCCACTTTGCTCCTGTTGGAGGCACATTTTTCATGGACATTTGGATTTGCCGCAAATGAAGACATTTTTTTGTAGCCGTAGATATTCGTGGTCCAGTCTCCAATCAGCGCATTTCCGTCTTTTTTTATCTTACAAACATTTGTGCATGAGTACAAAGGTGTGAATGTGCAAATGCTCCATATTCGCACCTTTGAATCGAATGTATAAACATTTGTCGGCGGATGTTATTCCATTTGCAGAAAGGGAGAGTGAAGCAAAGAATTACGTTTTTTTTGGAGCATCAGACACATTTTTTACTGTCCAATCCGCCTTCAATGTTTCGTCCATGAAGAATTAGCTGCTCGAATATTGACACATTCGCCCATTTGTGATGTAACGTTTTGTACTTTCCTTATCTTTTATTTCACCTTGTAGAACCAGTTTTATGTGTTGGTTTTGCTTTAGGTCTTAGCATTGGTTGTTTTGATCTTGAACATGGCACTTGAATTGTAGTCTTTTGTAATATTATGCCCATATATGGTCTTAGTTTTACATTGAGACAATGCTCAGTATTCAGTCTAAGTTATACTTTTTACATCCCACTACATTTACATTCAACATGTATGAATTTATATACATTTGTGTTTCACTAGACAGGACATTTCCTCAATGATTCCATGCAAAACAAAAAAAAAGTGTCAACGCAGGCCAGAATTGCTATCCACTATGTAATTTACTTTTGCTTAAACTAAAAGGTAGTACGCATTAACTACATGTTCATGCAATAAGATCGCCACTAAAAAGTAGTATTGGGTACTGCACAGCAAAATTGTTATAAAGGAGGTAACCGGGTGCTCCAAAGAATCCAAGTAGCCAACCATCATTTAATAGTTATTACAGTATTGAGAGATCTCTATGCACTCCAAGTTGAATTCATAATCCAGAAATAATTTTGTCAACAAAATACTTTTTCTATAAAAACACTATATAAGATAATCTATTTGAGTTATAGGTAAAGCTTGAAAAAGGCGGTTTCCAACAAATTGCACCTTTTTATCTTAGCTATATTGCTATAAAAAAAATCTATTTTGGAAATAATTATTTAATGAACTCTGAGAGCTTCTTACATTTTGCTATATATTTAAATGGACCGTGCTCTTTTAAGCAACCTATCAATGTAAGTGTTTTCCTTAGAAAGATTAAATCCCCCTGGAAATAAAAATGTCACTTATTTACTACCTGTCCAAAAATATATATGTTTTTACTTTATACCCTTTGTGTCATATATCAATCTAATTTTATCTGGTAAATATTGCTCTTCTCCTTTATCTCTTTAACTACTGATATAGCCTATTTGGTTTAAACAAAGGGAAAATATTCTAGATTAACAATTTAACATGTATAACAATTTACAAACACAAGAGATTAGAGGAGATTGTAAAAGAAACTCCAACATATTTGGTTACTATAGACACATTAAACATTAACAAATATATTTAAAGTTTCCTAGCTAGTGGAAAAGACCTATGACCAGAGCAATTCCCCCGGATGGACCCAATGCAAGGCAGGCCACAAGAATGACCATGAGACCCCAGACCCTCAACTCCAGAGCTGCGCACACCAGCACAGACACACATCTCTTCCAAACCAGACGCAACATTCCCGATCAGCCGGCACTCCACGTGATGGGGAGTCCTGGCTCCGTACTATCCCATGACCACATGACGAGAGGCCTTGTTGCAGGCCCATCATGGTAACTAAGAAAGCTGCGGGTCCTGATCGACCACACGGGGCCCAAAACTCCACTCAGTCTTACCCCTTATAGTTAAGGTGACCCACAAGACTGAGTTGATAGAACATAGACACTTCACATATGCTACAGGAGAGAGTGGAAGTCCACCCAGTAATAAGGAACCATGTTACTCTCTTCCTCTCCCCTCAAAATATGGTCCATTATCCAAATGGAGAGAATTACAAGTTTTGTTGACAGGCTCCTTCTCCAAGTTCCAGAGGATATGGCAGCTGTGGCTAATATATCACAGTATCCAAGGCTCAGCTGCCCAAATACTGGACAACTCCTTTGTTCTGCTTTAAAACCCTACAAAGCAACAGTGGCCAGATCACACCACCTCTCCCCCACAAAGGGCCGCTGAGCAACTAATTAAAAAATAGGTACCCAGAATCAAAACCCATCAGTAGTCCAAGGGCAATATCACCCCCCTGTAGTAGCATGCACCAGATGCTGACTCACCTGTTTTAACCGCAACTGTAAATATGCACCTATATATATTTGTAATTTTGAACCGCTAATTTGCAACTGTACCACTGATCTAGTTGAGACCTCCTGGAACTTCCCCCCCACCCCCCTTTATTTTCTCCTTTCTGTACCTCTCGACCCAGGACCCTCCCTCCCTTTTTTGTGAACTTGTTGTATGATTACAGAATCTGTTGCAAAACAAATGAAGTATGAGTATATATATATATATATATATATATATATATATTACACTTTTTACATTAAAGGGTGCCAATCACCTTTATTTAACGTAGTAAACATGTCACTGACATTAGCTCACTTTGGTCCTATAAAGAAATGTCCTCTTTATAGGGAAATTAGGTCTTTGCTGCATCTGTAGTAGCTCACTGTTGCTAAAGTAAAGTTGCAATAAAGCTGGGTTTTAAAACTGTGCACTAACTGTTAAATCTAAATACATGAATAATCCAAAAAGAGAAAATGTATAAGGCCTCGGTCATGGTCATCGCTTAGGCGCTGACCCGTGCTGAGGCGCACTGCTGCTCGGCACTGAGCCCCTGCAGCCGCAATGAGAGCGGCTTTAGCAGGGGCTCGCGCACGCTTCCGCACGCCTGCTAAAGTGTGTGTATTAACAATTGTTACGTTTCAGAGCTCGCCGGAGCACAGGGCCGGTCACGTGAGCGGTTCGCCCAATGAGGACGAACCAGCTCCGTGATGTCACTGGCCCGCCCCCAGACACGCCCACAGACGTGCTTTCCCTGAGCCTCAGAGCACCTCCACATGGGCGAAGTGTCTATGGACTAAGCCTAAGACTCTTTTCTCAAATATTTATCCACAATCCACAATGAACTGCTTTATAGATATTCACAATTGAGCTACTGTAGGTATACAGATCAAGCCAACCTCATTGTTCCCTCCATAACACAACATGGCCTGTTATAATGCAGAATATCACAACATATCCCACCAAGAGGGAAGAATGATGCCTGTAGCATCTGTAGCATCTGTAGCAATATGAAAGTCATTCAGTGCTCTCTTTATACCTACCTTATCTTTAGAGGCTATCAACAAAATTGGTGCTGTGCAACTAACAATGAAAAATACTCATCAAAACTGTTGTAATAATGCCTTTTCTTTATTTCTATCAATTGGGTAAAAAGCCAGCCCAGCTACAGAACCATAACGATGTATTCAAATATGATCTCTATCCAGTGGAGAGATGTATTTACTGATTTGCCTAGCAGTGCCAGTAGCAGTAAAAATAGACAGGATCTCATACAATATTTACAGGTTTTCTACTGTAGAAATAAAAAGGCAGACTAATACACAGTGTTTTCCTAATCCTCGTTCAAAAGTATTATTGTATAAGTATAGCAATCAGATTCCTTTTCACATTGTTGCAAAATACAATTTAAGAAAAGCTGCATTTGACAGTATGGCTCAATATGTTATAAAGATCATTTAGCATTCTTTATTATAATGTAAAGTCTGTAAAGTACATTTTTTTTAAGTATACACCTTTTTCCTGTTTTTTTAGTGTGTTGAATAATTGCTTTTAATGAAGGTAGCCTTGGGTAAGGTGACACACATTTTGTAATATTAGTTAAATATATTTCACCTTTTCAACTTCACCATATGCAATTTTTTGTTACATAAAAATACTAAAAGAACTGTAGGCTGCAAAGACTTCAAAGATTTAACAATAAATAATCTTCTCCTACAGCACGATTTGGTAGCTTTAACATTATTATATTATTTTACTTTAGAACAGACCATAGATAATACTCTCAATCAAGTAAATAAGTGAAAAATATACTTGATTTGAATTAAAAGCATTTGCATGATAAGGGCTGACATAGAGTGTGATGATGAAGCACAAAAATATGCATTTGTGGAGCTGTAGAGAAAATTGCTTGCTTAAGGGGTGGCCCTGGCCTGTGGCCACTGCACCTGGTCTCAGTAGTTACGGATCTGCCAAGACTACTCTCATAATACTATAAACCTTAGCATATTAATGGTCACTCTTTTTAGATGTTAATGTTTTTCTGTGTCATGAGAAGATTAGAAAGCTCTTCCCCCAAAGTTTTGCCTCAAACTGAGGAGACTCTTCTACTGTACCATTAGGCTAGTTGCCGATCTTTTTTTTTTTAATATGTTCAAATAGAAATGCTGACAGTATTGAAGTTTTATATTAAAATACTAACAAAAATATGACACAATCTGGATGATATACTGTATCATTGAAAAATGGAGATTTGCTATATGAATCATTAAAAGCAGTATGGATACCTCATTTAAATAATAATGTGTTACTTTATGGTCCTAAAAGTGCATGCAGTAGCTTATATACTACATAATACAGACAAATTACTTCCCTTAATAGGTTGTTGTAGTATCATATTTAATGAAAAAAATGACAAAACTATAAAGTTAAAAAAGTAGTCGTCAAGTAGGGTCCTAAAACCTCTCTGGCTAATAAAGGAAAATGCAAATATAAAATGACTGAACATGTTTTGCCCCATTTTGTTTGTTGTCCTTGGCAGATATATGTCCGGGACAACTGTCTACAGATAACACAAGGAACATCTTGATATTTAGAGAAAGCACAGACACAAATTCATATAAATACTAGAATGACTAACATCCACTGCAGACAAAGTGATTTCAATCTCTAAAACAATGGTTCTGAAACTTCACTTCAATTCTCTGAGATAGACCATGTTTTCGGACTTCAAAAAAAAAAATCTTTTCATATCCAAAGTAGGTGCATTCACCTGTGCATTGGTTATACATAAAATATGGTGGTTAGTCCCTGAGGAGGGGATGTAGAACAGAATGCAACATTTAATTTAATCCACATATTGCAGGATTCATCACGCTCCAATGTAGGGTATCACACCCGCTCAGGCATTAAGCATATGGTTGACATTTGTCAGCATTTGCTTTGGAGCATTTCATTTTGAGACCTGAAAGCCATGACATATTTACATTTAGCTTCCTAGCTTAGTTGATAACTGTACCGCACATAAAAATACCACTTGTGAACACATTCACATGTCTCAAGTTCACAATCCTGCCATTCCCCATGATCCCTTGTCATACAAAACTTCCACTGCCGCCAGGGACTCTGGGTAATGACATGTAAATGAGCACTCACAGTGTCACTTTTTTGCTTCATATCCATTTTAACATGGGTTCCCAGAATATGCCTGCTGTGTTACGTAATTTTTTTTTCAGCACAACTTGGGTTAAAGAACTGCATAGCCAGTAAACATTTTCACAGACAGCTGTTTCAACCTTTTGGGTCTCATCAGTGTGAGAGGATGGTTTACTGGCTATGCAATGAGAAGCTAGTAGTGGTTACAACAACCGGACACCATGAAATTTATTGTGAGTAAAAAAGTAAAACTATATTAATAGGGTGATTGTTTTCCATTTACTGTGCATTCAAGCATTACACTTGCTTTTAGGGAAAGATTCCTTAAACACTTTATTGACTAACATGTTGGCAATATAATAATAATCTAATAAAATGGCAAGTGAACTACAAGAATTAGGAGTTACTTCTAACAGCAAATCAAAGGTTCCATGACACAAGCTACCCAGTTAACAAGGTACATTTTTGACTGATACCACATGCATAGTCACAGCTGTGTTGAGCTTTTAGTCAATGTAAATCACACGTCCAGTCATATATGATTCAGAAATGGTTTTGCAATAATGCTGAGTAAATGAAACAATAATGATCTGCCCTCAGTTTAAACCCCAAATATGCCGTGGTTGCACTTATTGATCATTTCATGAAGGATTTGTTCATGTAAGGTGTGGGGGTGGCAAACTTTCTTGGATGAATTGTAAATGCAGACATTGTTTAGGACCTTTGTTTCAAAAAAACTATTTCAATTATTTAACCTTACCTAAAAGATAAATCTTAATGTTTTTATTTCTAAATGGTTATTTAGTCTTTGAATTCTATAAAATACTTTATTTTTCCTTTAATGGATTTTTTTTTTAACAACTTCATTGCCAGGGTGACCTGCAATACACTGCTTTGCCAAATTAATTAAACTTTTTTTGGCTTATAAAGTACACTGAAAATGTAAGCATCTTCTTTAAATTATCCTTAGAAGTAAGGTATATAGTAAAATCCTATAAGTCTAACAATGCCACCATATTTCCCATGCAGATATTTTAGGAGTACTATGGCATTAAAAGAGAGGTAAAAAATTTCAGCCTTGAAGGGAGTATATAATATTAAATGTAATTTGTGGTGCCCTCTTGTATATGGTAAAACCTTGAAAACATATCAATCTTTAAATGTAGACATAGGGGCCTATGCACTAAATTCTGATAAGTCACTTATCGCCACCTTATCGCCAAAAAAGCCTACTGTTTTTAAGTAAGCTCCAATAAGTCGGCGATAAGAGAGCTTTTTGGCAATTTTTTTTATTCTAGTAGCCCCAATTAGCTTATCGAGGCTAATCGCAGCTCTAGAATTGAGATTTCCTCTCAAAATCGCCTCGCCAGGAAAACTTGGCAAGAGGATGGCAAGAAGTTGCTCATAAGGCGGCGAGACGGGACTTAGAAAAAAAAATGCTTTTTCCTGCATCAGATTGGTGGCGGGAGACTCCTGAGCTGATACCCATTAATATCAGCACGGAGACCTTCGGCATCAATGCCATGCGATAAAAATGCATTTAGTCAACTTCATTACATTAGTGTCAAACCGCTAAGGCAGTGAAGGGGTTAATGGACAACACTAGCTTTATTGGGGGCAGCGGGGGTGAGTGAAGGGGATTCTTGGCAGGCAGAGGGGGTGAGTGAAGGGGATTCTTGGCCCTTCACTCACCCCGTCTGCCCCCAATAAACATTACAATATGTTATAATCACCAATACACAAGCCACCCCTGTGCCCCCACATAAAATCATCATTTATTTTTATATACACAGGATTCATACCAGAGGCCTGTGTGGGTCCCCGGGTGGTCCTCGCAGGTCTCCATGTGGTCCCTGTAGGTGGTCCTGGCGGGTGTCTGGGGGTCCTCGCGTGGCCCCAGCGGTTGTCCATGGGCCTCTAGGTGGTCCCCGCGGGTGTCATCATCCTTTAAAGTGAATCACATCCTTTTGAACAAAGGTAACCTATCCAATGGTACAAAAACCAATGGGATTGTCTTCAATCCCATTGGCTCTAATACTATGTGACATGGCCATGGGGTTTGAAGGATGTGATGTACCTTCCTTGGAGATGACGTCACATCCTTCACAAGAAAAAGAGGCGGATACATGATACAGCGCAAAATCAAATTGGAGCTGTACCATCTGACCAGAAAATGTGATGTCAAAGGCCATATAAGGCCTTGACGTCTAATTTGAGCTCCAGAAGTCGACGAGTCAACATTGTGTTGTGGATTTACCATTGGGTTTTGGATTAACAGATGAAGAAAGACAATAAAGAAATGAAAGAAATAATCACAGATTAAGAAAGAAGAAGCTGATAGAAGATTAAAAAAAATAGAATAATTTTGCTACCTGGTCTGGATCTTCAAGGTGGATGGCGTCGGATTTAGTTGGATGACGTCGTGGTACGAGAGCTTCCTGATACCCTGTGAATCAGAGGGCCAACGCTTCTAAATGTAAATTAAATATTGAATGTATGTAAATGTATTTTTTTTTTCAGGTTTCTCGATTGCATATTGTTTATTTTATGTTTTTTATTGCTCATTAACTGATAATGTATTATTCTGTGCAATCAATACAGTATTAGCCAATGCATTTTTTGGCAAATGCTTGCTTTGTATTGAGTGTTATTTTTTTAATTTATCTTTATTCTGTGGATGTCATTGTTTGTCATTTTGCAGGCTTTTTATTTTTTTCGATTGGTTAGCGTTTTTAATGAATGATTGCTTGTGTTGGCTCCTGCTTTTAAGTGATGTTTTGGAAAGTGGTTTAAACAATTAATTGATTTGTTGTCTACTGGTTGAAATGAATTAATTGTTTAGTTGGTTACTGCTGTTATTTATTTATTTAATTGGTTGGCTAGTGGTTTTATTTATTGAATTGAGGTGTTTACGTGCTTGTGTTTCATTATTGTTGAATTTCGTCCTTCATGCTTTTTGATTAGGGTTACCATTTAGTGCTATAGTGGCTTATCATATATTATGGGCATGATGTACCACTATGCCAATCAATGGGCACAGGGTGGGTATAGTGGTCCGGGGTGTGTGGTTAGGCATACAGGGTGGGTAGTGGGGGAAGGGGGTTAACCCCTTAATTACTATAGCGGTTATTAACTACTATGGTGATTAAGGGGTTAGGGGTCATTAAATTGTATTTTTGTATGTATACTTTCTGGCAACAGAGGACCTGGCCCTGTGGGGTCCCCGGACACACATTGGAGCAACTCGAGGGCCCCCAGGCACCTGTGGGAACCACTCAAGGCTCCCCAGACACTCGCAGGACAACCTGAGGGCCCCCAGACACTCGCAGGGACCAACCAATGACCCCTTGTGGGGCCCCGGACACCCATGGGGACCACCTGGAGGCCCACAGACACTCGCAGGGACCACCTGGGGTCACCCACCAGCCTCTGTGATCAATCCTGTGTTAAAATAAATAAATAATGGTTTTATGGGGTACAGGGGGTGGGTTGTTTATTTTTGGTTATTACATATTGTAATATTTATTGGGGGCAGAGAGGGTGAATGAAGGGCCAAGTACCCACTATAAAGCTACTATTGTGCCTTAGCACCTGTATTGCCTTAGCGGATATCCACCAAGGTAACGAAGCTGCTTTAATATAATTTTTAATAATTGTGTATGTGAGCAGGGGGTCTCCAGAGCAGAACCTTTGTTATTTGAGGTCCAGGGCCTCGCTGCTTCCAGAGATACAGGCCCCATTATGGGGTGCTGGTATCTCCTATGCATTTAAATTTCCCACGTCAAGTGACCGTGGGAATCCAATGCATAGGATATACCGGCACCTTATAACAGGGTCTGTATCTTGGGAAGCAGGGGGTCCCGAACCTCAAATCAATGCGGTTCTGCTCCGGAGACCCCCAGCTCATGTACACTAGTAATAAAATGTCAATTAATAAAAAAAATGTGGGCGAGATTTGCACAGAGAGAGGTGGCTTTCTCCCTTTGCAGCAGAAAGAACTCTCCGGGTGAGTCCTTTTCAGAGGGTCGATCGCCTCGTCGCCGGCTACGCGACATTTTTGCAAATGGTATTTGGTGCTTCCTGCATACCGTGATAGCAACGCTGAAAAAAATGGTGATTTAAAAACTCTGGTGATTTTTTTCTATCGGAGCTTAGCGCATAGGCCCATTATGTCTAAAGGCACTCACAAAAGTTGTGCAGGATAATCTATTAAAGGTTCCTCCATCTGTTAGATTAACCTACATGATTTGACTCAGCACCAGCTGTTAATACTGTATGTCTTGGTCGCAGAGTGGCTGTCATAATCCACATCTTTAACACATGGGGATCATTAGAGGTGAGATAACCAGTTGGAAGCCATTCATGGATTTCCCCTTCTTTTGTGGTCCAATCCGATTCATGGTATGAAATCCAGAGAGGGATATTGAAGTCCTAGCAGAAACCATTGGAATCCACTGGTGCATTGCTGCAGTGCGGCTCCTGGCCAAACACATTGCATGGGAGCCAGTGAAAAGCCCAAACTCGCAATTTTGACAAAATTGTGCAATTCTAGTAGCCTCGATAATCTTATCGGGGCTCTGGAATTGCGATTTTATCAAAGATTCGTCTCGCCAGCAAAAGCTGGCAAGAAGAGATGTTAGAGAGGAATTATAAAATAAACTTTGAAACACAATACAGGCATACCCCGCTTTAACATACTCAATGGGACCGGAGCATGTATGTAAAGTGAAAATGTACTTAAAGTGAAGCACTACCTTTTTTCCACTTTACAATGCATGTACTGTACTGCAAACATCATATATGTTCATAACTGATGTAAATAATGCATTTGTAACCAAAATAAATACAGTAGGCTTTATTCAAATAAAATGAATGGGAGCAAGCAAGGAGGTGAGAGGCGCGCACGCGGGTCAGTACTGTATAGCAGCTCTCTCTTTCTCGCAGTCTCTTCCTCCTTCTCGCAGTCTCTCTCTCCTTCTCGCAGTCTCTCTCTCTCATTCAGTCTCTCTCTCACTCAGTCTCTCTCTCACTCAGTCTCTCTCTCTCTCACTCACAGTCAGTCTCTCTCTCACTCAGTCAGTCAGTCACGCACTCTCTCTCACTCACTCATGCACTCACTCATTCAGTCTTTCTCTCTCTCAGTCAGTCACGCAATCTCTCTTACTCAGTCAGTCACGCACTCTCTGTCAGTCATGCACTCAGTCACACACACACGCATTCAGTCACACACACACACACATGCACTCAGTCACACACTCACGCACACAGTCACACACTGTCACTCAGTCACACACACACACACACACACACACATACACACACACACACACACACACACACACACACACACACACTCACACACACACACAAAGCAAAGATTGCAGCAGAAGATTTTCTCCTCCCCCTCACTGTTCCTCCGTAGTTCACATCAAATGCAAAGTTTCGCAGAAGACAGGAGCAAGCTCTGAGGAGGGAGGAGGGGGGAGAAGGAGGGAGGAGGGGGGAGAGGAGGAGAGCGGAGGAAGCAGAGTCACGGGCTGCAGTGAGTGCGGGCGGAATCACTGGTTTAGCTGCTGATTTATGGAGCTTGAGTGCAAGGGGAACGGAGACAGATGGGAGGGGGAACGGAGACAGATGGGAGGGGGAACGGAGACAGATGGGAGGGCAGAGGGAATGGGGAGATCGAGCGAACCATAATAAGGACAAGCATGAAGGAGGTTGAGGGATTGTTGAGGGATTGTTGAGGTGTGCACGCTGCTGCCGCATGCGCATGCCGCCCCCTGGTGTCCGTACTCGCGAAGCACGCATACATACACAGGGGTATGGTGCAACTAAAAATAAATGTACGTACTTGCGAGTGTACGTAAAGCGGGTGCACGTAAAACGGGGTATGCCTGTACTACACAATACACCCATTCATTGCCAGTGTGGCTACCTATGCCCTCAATGGGAGCTAAGATAACCCCAATGTCAAGGAATGGGCACCCCCTCTACCCCCAACTACCATTACATTACAGTACAGTAATGGGTAAAATTACTATTATCCTTATTTATTTATTTATAAAATGTTTCACCAGGAAGTAGTACATTGAGAGTTACCTCTCGTTTTCAAGTATGTCCTGGACTATCCTAAGATGATGACAATACATGTTTACAGATATATAGCTACATTAAGTGAGCAAGGTTATACATTATATACAAGATATTCCATGCACAGTAAGAGATAACATACTGTATATTATAGGTGTATGTAACAGTTACAGACCAGATTAAAATGTGAGACAGCTTTAGTTACTAAATAACTTAGACTGGTCGCGGCTGTGAGAGTCTCCGGTAGATTGTTCCAGTTGTGAAGTGCATGGTAAGAGGAGTAGTAGCCGGATACTTCTGGATAATAGGGCATTTGCCCATTCAAAATAAAACATTATAAAGTAAATAAAACTTTTACTTACCCCTGCCAGCATGAAGGACTTCCTCATCATCCTCCGCATCCATGTCCTCCGTTGACAGGAACAGAACAATACAAAATATAATTGCCCCTAATCCCTTAATCACCTTAGCGGTTAATAACCACTAAACTAGAGGAGGGGTTAATCCCCTCCCCACTACCCACGTGGGAGACCTAACCACCAATCCTGGGGCAACTATGCCACTAGAGTTGGACCGGGTCCTCATTTATAAAAAAAAAATGGGTAACCGGACAAAATCAATGGTTCTACCCGGTCAGGTACCCGGTTACACGGTTTGGCACTTACCTGCATGTTGGCGGCGACATCTAAAACCAGCAGCAGCGGTCCTGTGGCATAGGCAGCTTCGGAGGTGTCTTCAGCCGGCGGGGGAGCTGCAGGCATCCCTTCCACAGCACCGGAGCAGGTAAACAGTGTGTGTGTGAGCCGCCAGGGAACCACGTGACCGGAGCAGCTGCTGCTGGTCCTAGATGTCTTTGGAAAGGTAAGTAAGAAAATTATTTCCAGCTGCCCTGACATTACCTGACGCCGGGTATTACCCGGCACCGAGCCCACTTCTCAGTTGCCGGGTCCGGGTAATGTCCGGGTAGCTAGAAATGTGCAGGGTAATGCCGGGTACCGGGTAATCCGGGTACTCAGTTCAGCACTAATCCTCACCCTCTACCCATTGATTGGCACAGTGGTACATCATGCACATATACCGTAATTCCTGGATTCTAAGACGTAACTTTTTTCCATTTTCACATGTCTGAAATAAGAATGTTTATTGGAATCGATGTACTAAAAAAGAAAAAATATTAAAAAATTTAAATCAGCTAGGGGGCGCTGCTGGAGATGCCTGCCGGGGATCTTCAGAGTGTGCAGCAACAACATGACTCCAATCACGGCCCCACCCCCACCCCCCACCTCCATGAGGTGCAGAGAGATCAACTTGAGATGCCTGCAAGGGATTTTCGCATTGCCCAGCAGGGGGTGGGGGGGTTTGCGGGGAAACAGGGAAGTCTGCGAGGGGGGGTGGGTCACAGGAAAGATCCCTAGCCCTAGCTACATCTATATTTAGCATAGGTTGAACTTGATGGACGGAAGTCTTTTTTGAACCTCATCTACTATGTAACTATGTAATAGAACAATTACAAAAATTAAATGCCTAAACAATCCTAAAATGTAATAAAAACAAGCCCTACAAAAACATAACAATTTAATCAAAACAATAAACAGAAATAGAAAACATAACAAATAATTCCAAACAACCATTTGCCAAAAAAAAAAAACATTGCCAGTCACTGTATTTATCTATATGCTAAAAGGGCAAAGATAAATACATTAGCAGTCAATGGGCAAGCAAAAACATTAAAAAAAATAATACAATCCAAAAACATGTAAAATTAAAATTACTTACATTCAATATTTTTATGACCTTTAGGAGTCTTCACCCTCTGAATTCCGGTGTATCAGGAAGCTCTCGATCAGCGACGCCATCCTCTAACATCTTCAGCGATGTTCCACGATCCTCGGCATCAGGTAACAAAAGCTTTTTTCTATCTTCTTCTATTCTTCCATCTTCTTCTTTTCTTCCATCTTAAATCTTCCTTCGTTGTAATCCATAGTAAACTCCATGTTATTTCCATCAACGGATGTTGTCTCGTCGACTTCTTATGCTAAAATGAGATGGGAATGGCCTTATACAGTATACAGAAAGGCATGTGACGTCACATTTTAGGGTCAGATGTTTCAGCTCAAATCGTATTGGAAGCTGTACCATGTTACAGTTTAAAAAAAAATGTTATTAAGGATGTGACGTCATCTCCAAGGAAGTTACGTCACATCCTTAAAACCACATGGCTGCCATCAAATGGTACAACAGTCAATCAGATTTGGAACAATCTGATTGGTTCCAGTACCATGTGACATGTCCAATTTTTTTCAAGGATGTGACATCACTTTAAAAACAAAATGCCATCACATGGTACAGGAACCAATAGGAATGTGAGAGTACCACGTGGTATATCTCACAATCACATTGGTTTGTGTACCATGTGTTTTTCCAGTATAAGGTTCTACCCTTAGGCCTACATGGGGCTCTAGCAAACTTTCAGAGGTGAATGGACCAGGTTCTAAAACCTCACAGGGAATATTCTGCAAGTTATCTGGGTTATGTTATCATCCATAGTAGTGACTGAGATTTGCACCTTAAAAAGGTCCAAGATTCAATTGAGGAGGCAGGCTTGACGGTGAACCCCAATAAGTGTAACATAGGTTGAAAGAGACCATGTACGTAGGCTATACAGTTGGAAGAGGGTTGGTAAAGCCTCAGTTTTGAAAGCGTAATGATATATAGCATGTTCTTGTATAGCGCTGCTAATTGTACGCAGTGCTATAAAGGAATGGCCAAGACAGGTTTGATCCTTCCTTGGTTAGGCAGGCTACTACAGCTGGTTCATACCAGATTTTTCCACCATCTCTACACTTCTGTGTGATTTGACAAAAGGGAAGAGTTCTGTCATGGTAAAGTAGTCTGAACAGGTAGAGCAAGGTTTCAAATAGTTAAAACACACATTGTGTTCACAGCCCATCTTGGTGACTACAGACTTTACCAATAATTTCCAGGTCTAATGTGATGCCTCTGATGTAGGGATACGTGCTGTCCTCTCACAGTTATTTGGAGCAGAACACCCAGTGTTGTATATCAGCAGAATATATGCCATTGTAGAAAAATAGGGCTTACAGTAGCAATTAAATGGGCTCTGGAATCTCTAAAATACTACTTGCTAGGTAGTAAATGTACGCTTATAATGGATCATGCTCCACTAAAGTACACACACCAGAATAGAGAAAGCAATGCCCGGGTGACTCACTTCGTATAACCACCTGTACTGTACCACTGTATACAGCTCAACTCCATTATAAATCTATCCGTTACAACGCGAATCCGCTTATAACGCGATGCAAGTGTGGTTCCCAATTTTTATATTTATGAATACTTTACAACATGATTATTGGTATGTTAAATACTTTATTGTACAATGCATACAATTGTACATTATTTCTAACCCGATCCGCTTATAGCGCGATGTGATTCTTTGGACCCCAAGCACAGCGTTATAAGGGGGTTGAGATGTAGCTATTCAGATTTTTTTTTTTTAGCGTGCAACTTATATTTAACTCCCCAATACATATAAAACTACACCCAAGCCCCCCCAATACATACACAAATATACCCCAATGCCCCCAATACATATACAAAAATACCCCAACCCCCTCAATACATCTAAAAAAGACCCCAACCCCCCAATACATATATAAAATACACCCCCAATATCTCAGGTCAAGCTGTGACTGCAGGGGGGGGGGTGTGTGCTGGTGGCTGCAAGGTGTGGGGCCAGTGTGCCGGTGACTGCAGGGAGGGTTCTGCAGTTGGCTGTGACTGCGGAGTGGCCCGGTGGCTCCGGGGGCTGGAAGTGCGGCGGTGCTGTGGGGGTGGCGGCCCGACGGCTGGAAGTGCTGTGGGGGGGCGGTGGCTGGCAGTGGCGGGGGCCCGGTGGCTGGTGGTGCTGTGGAGGGGGGGCAGTGCACTGGGTGCGGTGTTAGGCAGGGGGGGGGCGGTGGCTTGAGGTGCGGGGGGCATGGCAGCAGGTCACAGCAATTGGCGCCGGCCCTGTCCCAATTCAGGCACCTGTCTGTCCCATGCTGGCTGCTCACGCACGCGCCAGGCCTCCCTCTTATGCGGCACGCCAGAAGCTTAACCCAGCTGACTTCCGGCGCTGCCGTCAGAGAGACTCGGCACCGGGTGCAGCGTTTTTTTTTTTAAATTAACTGGCTAGGCCGTGCAGGGGACCCCCTGACACACGGGGCCCAGGACGCCAACACCGGCAGTCCCCCCCTGTTGGCGGCCCTGCACACAATCACACAATCACACACACAATCCCATACAATCACACAGACACACAATCACACACACACAATCACAATATCACTCACACACAGACACACACTTCCCCCCTCTCCATGCATCAGAAGCTATCTGATTGGTTTACAGCCTGTCACATGGTGAGACGTCCCGGCAAAAATCAAATTCTTCTGACTACAGAGATTCAGGTCGCTGCGTCGCGCCGTCGCCGTCACGCCTACCATATGTGCATGCTACAGATTCAATGAGTTTGTTTTTACATGACGTCGCGTCGCTGGCACTATAAGCGCAGTCTTAAGGCTGAAGAAATCCCACACCATGACATGGGTATTCCGAGGTATACAACGCGTGAAGTGTTTCAATAACGGCCGCTGCATCTGTACTGCAGATTTAAACATACCTCTGTTCTCTCTGTGTCTCTCTCACAAAGGGCTGGGGCATGACAGATAGGACTGGGGCAGGACAGACAGGGCTGACGGTTTTATCTTTGAAATGCAGATTGTCCTAATTTTAACATTTTATTTATTCTCCAAGTTATTAATGAGCACCTGCTCCTCACACAGAGCCCCTCCCTTGCTCACCACACAGAGCCCCCCTGCTCTTCATACAAGCCCCTGCTCCCCACACAGAGCCTCCTTATGTCTGACACTAAGCTGAGCTGCAAAGTGCTTCATCAGAGCCCTGACTCTGCATTCAGCCTGCTCCAAATAACACTCACACCATGCTTGTGGTACCTAATAAAGGGGCAATAAATGGGAAAAGTGCAATATAATATCGGAAAGAAAAAGAAATTATGATTGGAGTTTTTTTTTTTTTTTTTAACGCTTCTTAATCATTAAATATGTAATTAACTATTAAAAAAGCTTCTTCTCTTTGAAAACTGCAATCCCTATGCTCTAGATTTTCATCATAGTGAATTGCACAGTATAATGTGTCACTATCTAAATGGAAATATGTGTCTTGTTCCAAAACACATGCCGATATAGAGAGGTTTGATTGTCATTTTTTACACTGCTCTTTTGGCAGCAGACCTCTCCTAATGGAACTACAGTACCTACTATAGTATTGAGAGACTGTTTGTTTTATCTCTTTAGCTCCTGTTCTCCAACTTCAAAACTTTTTTGAGCTCTCCTTTCATTAACTACTCTTACCATGTACAGTATGTCTTGTACTTATTGAAACAGAGTCAATGACATCCCATCCCTTTTATTTGAGAGGGGAGAGGGGGGGGGTGAGAGAAGGAGGGGATGAGGAGGTTTGAGGGGGGGGGGGGCGAGAGGGGGAGGTAGTGCACACTCAGTTGTACAGTGTGTTAGGGGGGGAGGCCATTTTTTGTCTGGTGAGTAGCATTTTTTTTATAATTTGCCGAGCCCTGGTTATTGTCATAAAATAAATAATAATAATAATAATAATAATAATAATAATAATAATAATAATAATATGTGCCACATACATATGTTTGTCGTGAAGAAATTGCATATGCTTAAAGTGATATTAAGATATTGAAATTCAAAACACTTCTTTGAATAAAGCTTATCCACACAATAACTTTTTAATAATTTGGCATTACTAACCTCCGGTTTAGGAAAACGTTGTTTATTTTCTTGTAGCATGTGAAAGTTCATCCCCAGTATCAAGTTTATTTTGTGCACTAACTTTGTTAACTTTTTCATTTTCTCCATTCTTTAGCAGTCTTTCATGAGCAACAATGTTAAGAGTAGATAAAAAGTTGCATTGTAGGTTAAATGTTCAAGAATGATTATTAATAATGATTCACTTTTTGATGGTTGATATTGAAAAGATTCATCTGTGAATGGGAAACAATATCAGGAAACTTTTTATGTCAGCCTAATTCTCTAATTAAATATTGAAACAAGGGGGGGGAAGGGTTGGTTGGAGACCGCACTACCAATGATAATGCTAAATAATAATGTGTAAATGAAGGGGTGCTAGGAATGGGGTTAGAGCAAATACATTAAAAGGAAGAATCCGAGGGCGCATGCGCGACAACGGACTGAATGGCTGCTTGATCATTCAGCTCCGTTTCTAGCCGACACAAATTAATTAATAAATACATCCAAACCTGGCGGATTTCGCCGAAATTTGACCACAACGTACCCGGACACCTCCAGGATGTCTAAAGGGACAAGATCGAAGCGCCCCTCCACAGTAATGACTGACTATTACAGCAAAGGAGATCAGCCACGCGCCCGCAGCCATGAGGGCCCCCCGCCAAGCGGGTCCGACTCAGAGGCAGAGAGGGATGAAGATAGCGGGAACAGAATTATGCGGAGGCGCGATATGCAGGAGTTCTGCACTGATATTAAAAGATGCCTGCAGGCTGAAGTGGCGTCCCTGAGAGCGGACATCAGCAGCATTGGTGACAGAACAGACACCCTGGAGAGGAAGCTGGACACCACAGTAAAGTCCCTCCATAAAACTGACAAACAACTAGCCCAGGTAAAGGACTCTATCCAAGACCTCTTAGACAAACAAGAAGATGCTGAAAACCGAGAGCGTCGGAATAACGTGAGAATTAGAGGGGTCTCCGAAGAAGAACCTGACCCGGAGGATTTCGTGGGCCGGTGGCTAACCCAATTGATGCCGGACAGGACGGCCCAAGAGTTGCATCTGGACCGGTGTCACAGAGCCCTGAGATCCAGGCCGCAGCCGGGAGACCCCCCACGGGATATCATCGCCCGCTTCCATTATTTTAAAATAAAAGAACTATTTACCCAGCTGACCCGCAATAATCCATCTTTTGAATCGCACAAAATTCAAGTTTTCCAAGACATCTCCCCCACCACACTATTAAAAAGAAAACAACTTACCCCAATTACTAAAATCCTCAGAGATGAAGGGGTTAAATACCGCTGGATTTTCCCCTTTGGGCTTCTTGTGTCCAGAAACGGGGCATCTACGACAATAAAAAAAGCTGAAGATGGCAGAGCCTTCCTCACTAAACTGGGCTTACAGGACAAAATTACAGAGGAGGTGGCGGGAAACAGAACAGCGCCGGATCCAATATGGCGGGAGGCGGGAAGATCCAACAAGAAAAATCATGCCCGCAGTCCACGGTAACTGGACTACTAAAGAGACTGGGTTCCCTCACAGTTAATGCTGACCCCCCTCCCTACCCCCCGCTTTCTGTTCGCTAAAACAGTACCCGCAGCAGTCCCGCTGAGACCCCTGTACAGCTAAACCCCCCCACGGCATCCCCCCCCCAGAGCCCAGAAGAGACAAGGCCCTTTGGTCCGGCTGCAACATCTACCTGATCCCCCGACGGCAGCGGAGAGAGACTGGCATCCATCTTGAATCAGCTCCGGTGCCCAACTGAGGAGGTGCGGCTACGGATGACGTCAACAGGGAGGAGATTGCACCTCGCGCGAGAGGGACGGAGGAGAGATGCCACATCCAAGATGGCGGAGGTCAGGACGGACCGGAAGAGGCGGGACCCGGAAGGCGACCCTGGCGGAGGCCAAGCACTACACGGCGCCGAAAGAGAAAAGGGACACACTTATAGAGCGCACGCAGACGGGGAGGGGCGGGGCCCTAGGAGGGGGGATAACCAAGATAGCACAGAGGGCAACGGAAGCCACCCCACGGGCGGACAACCCACTCACTGACACCCCCGCTCCCGCGGCCGCCCCTGATCCTTGCGCGGACACCCCTGTTGCTCCCACTGGCGTTTCCCTCAATGACACTCCCGCCCCTCTCGCTCTTTGATACCTCTAATCGCCGCGCTGATACCCCTACGTCCCCAGATGGCACCCCTCCCGCGGATACCCCTGCGGGCGAGCCCCCTGAGGACATCTCTTAGACATACGGCATACACCCTATTCATGCTGTCACCTCCATAGCAGGAATAGGATCCTGCTAGGGAGGGAGGGAGGGAGATAAAGACTGGAACACCCGCTGCAGCAGGGGCTTACATAGCAATAGAGAGCGGCAAGGGACAGCAATGAAGGTAGCCATAGGACATCGGGGGGCGGGAGGTGGAGGCCCCAATACAGAGCTCTGAGAGGGTAAAGTGGAAATAAGAGGCAAAAACAGACAGAAAGACGGGGGATGTTGGGGGGGAGGGGGAAAAAAAAACAAGAAAAAACGGGTAAATAACCACGGGACTCAGCAGAGGATTGGGGCCTAATAGGCAATGCAAGAGGCAAGTCGGAGGGGGGCTACAGAGGAAGGAGGGTCAAGTTGTTGGAAGTTACTGATAGAAGGTCAGAGTTGTAGGTTACATGCAATTTCTTAAGTATGCAGGTTGTTTATAGGTCAGGTTTGGACTAACAAAGTTACTAGTTCATCGGCTGAGACGGCGGTCCTACAGTCGTCATGCGTGTCTACCCTTGGGATGGGGCAGTTGCCCTAGAACCCGAGGAAGTCCTGGGGACGAGGCGGGGCAACACGGCCCTTTTCAGGAGGAAAAAGATAGAGGGCGTGTTCCAGAGACCCGTAGTCCCACAGGCAAGGGAGAGACGGCGGTCCTATGCCGCTGATCAATCTCCCCAGTTGATGTATGTTGTTTACATGTTTTTTCTTTTCCCTTATGTGTCCCAAGTACCTACTGTGTCCACCCCCCCCCCACACTGTCTCCTCCATGAGTGGCCCCCCGCTGAAGCCCTGCACAAAACTGAGTACTGCAGGGGAACAGAAGCGGCGCCGTAGCGACCCGATACATCCAAGAGCAACACTAGTAAAACAAGGTCAGTTCCCCACAACAACATGCCTCTAACCTTTATATCTCATAACACTAAGGGTCTAAACTCCCCATGCAAACGAAGGATAGCACTCACTGACTACAAAAAAAAGGGAGCGGACTTCATCCTACTCCAGGAAACGCACTTCAGTACCTCTAGTGCGCCCAAATATTTTGATAAACAATATAATCAAGTATTCCTATCCTCCGCTCCAGAAAAAAAAAAGGGGGGTTGCAATCCTAGTCCATAATAAAGTAGGCCTAGTAGTGGATAAGGTAAAGAAAGACCGAGAGGGGAGGTTCCTGATGCTCATAGGGTCCATCAACATGCTCCCCATAACAATAGCCACGCTGTATGCCCCCAACACCCATGAAGCAGAATTCTTTACGAAGACATTCGGCATTATAAAAAAGTTTAGCGAAGGAGCCCTAATCCTAGGCGGGGACTTCAACGTGGCTATGAACACAACCCTAGATCGCTCAGGTCCCCATAAGTGCAGAACCAACCCCCGATCTTCCGCGCTAGCACAAGGTCTGAAAGACCTTCACCTAATAGATGCATGGAGAGAAAGCCACCCGCTAGAAAAACTCTACACTTTCTACTCACACCCACACGACTCATTCAGTAGAATCGATTACTTCTTTATCTCTAGCAGACTGGTCTCCGCGGTCACCCACACAGGGATCCATGATATTTCATGGTCGGACCATGCACCGATCGAGCTAAGGTGCGCGCAGATAGGGCTGGAAAGGCCAAGAGCAAATTGGAAACTAAATGACTCCCTCCTAAAGATCCCAGACCTTGAGAGAAAAATCAAAGAGGAGATTAAATACTTTTTCAGTGAAAATAAGGACAGCGTTGACTCACACATAACCCTCTGGGAGGCACACAAAGCAACACTGAGGGGGGTTTTGATTAGTATGGGAGCCCGCAAGAAAAAGGAGCGCAACGCAAAAATTATTAAGGTGCAAGCAGAACTAAAACAGCACTGGGAACAACATAGGCGGTCACCTGACGCAGAGACCCTGCGACAAATTAAAGACACCCAGACAAAGCTGAATCTTCTGCTCACCTCCCAGGCTGAGAAAGCGTTAAGTTGGTCAAAGAGAAGATTTTTCGAGAAAGCAAACAAACCAGATACCTTACTAGCCAATATGATTAACTCTAAAACGCACAATTATAGTATCCAAGCGTTACGACGCGAATTAGGGGAAATTACTGCCAACCCCAAGTAAATTGTACGGGAATTTAAAGATTTCTATGCAAAATTATATGACGGGGATAAAGTAAACAGATCACCAGCGAACAAGGTGGCCCTGGAGAATTTTCTAGCAAGTTCAAATATACCCTGTTTGTGCGAGGTGGACAGAGAGGTGATGGGCAGAGATTTTACAATGGAGGAATTAGCGGAGGTTATGAAAAACCTGAAACCCTCTAAAGCCCCGGGCCCAGACGGGTACTCGAATCTTTACTACAAAAAGTTTAGGAAACAATTGGCCCCTTACTTACTACGTATGTTTAACCAAGTGTTGAACGGATCCCCATTCCCGAGCCAAATGCTCCAAGCGTCCATCTCAGTAATACACAAGACAGGGAAAGACCCGCAGGACTGTAAGAGCTACAGGCCTATATCCCTCATTAATTCGGACATCAAAATCTATTCCAAATTACTGGCCAATAGAGTAAGTCTAATCCTACCCAGACTGGTGCACCCAGATCAAGTCGGGTTTATCCAGGGTCGACAAGCATCGGATAATACCCGACGAATTATTGATCTGAGAGAAATAGCCAATCACAATGATATACCAGTTATGGCGCTCAGTCTGGATGCGGAAAAAGCGTTTGATAGGATAGACTGGCCATACCTGGAGGCCACGCTTGGAGCGTTCGGAATGGGCAACAAATTAATAAAAGCTATATTTGCGCTATATTCGACCCCGTCGGCAAGGGTGACCCACCAGAGATTCGCTTCAGACCCCTTTCAAATTAAGAGCGGTACGCGACAGGGATGCCCGCTCTCCCCCCTCCTCTTTGCACTGTGTATGGAGCCGCTGGCGGCCCAGATCCGGGATAGCAAAGATATTTCAGGTATTGCCATCGGAAACCAGACGCATAAGGTGGCACTCTATGCGGATGACGTGTTCCTGACAGTATCCAGGCCCCTCACCTCTCTGCCGAACCTGTTCGAGGTATTGGGACGGTTCAACAGGGTCTCCGGGTTCAAGATAAATCAGAGCAAATCGGAGGCCATTAACATAAATCTCCCCAAACACGTAGAAAAATTAATTGCCCTTAACTTCAATTTCCGCTGGCAGAAGCAACAAATCAAATATCTGGGAGTCAATATCACAAGGACATATAATACCATCGGCCAAGCCAACTACCCGCGACTGATGCGGACCCTGAGAGAGGATCTCCATAAGTGGGCTAAAAATAAAATCTCATGGATTGGCAAAATCCACTGCGTAAAAATGAATTTGCTCCCTCGCCTTTTGTATCTTTTTCAAACACTCCCAGTGCCGTTAAATTTGAAGGAAACTCTCTCCCTCCAAATTGAGATAGATAAGTTTATCTGGGGAGGCAAAAAGGCGAGAGTGAGCAAAAAGATAATGCGCACACAAACAGGGGCGGGTGGACTAGCGGTACCTTGTTTGTTATCATACTACCGAGCGGCTCAATTATGTCAAATTGTGCAATGGCACACTAACCCCGACTCTAAAAGATGGGTCGCGGTAGAACGAGAGGCATGCTCCCCATTGGAACTCGAGCATCTGATCTGGTACCCCAAGAAGGTGCACAATAGCACCAAACTGCCGTTATCCTCAATGACCAACTCGCTATCTATCTGGGCAGGCGCCAGGCTTAAGTGTGGCCTGACTAGCAGGGCATCGGGTATGACACCAATTTGGAATAACCCCCTCTTTGCTCCGGGCCAATCTAGCACAAACTTATCTATCTGGAAACAAAACAATATAAAGCGTTTGGTGGATCTGGAGGGGAGACAAGGCATAAAAATTTTCTAATTAGTCAAATCCGACCACCATATTCCTAATGCCGAGATCTTTAGGTACCTCCAGATCAGGGCGTTCTATCAAAAAGTTCAGCCAAAGTCCCCTATGTCAAACTTCGAAAAGCTCTGTCGATCAGGGACATCCACGGTGAGACTTACATCGCAGATGTATAAGGAGGTAACCGGTTCTAGCAAGACAGTGAAGGAAAAAAACAGATATATGACCCAATGGGAAACAGACCTAGGTGAGGAGCTAGAGGTAGATGACTGGACCAAGATAGTGACGGCAACCTCTAAAAGCTCCATGTGTACAACCTTAAGGGAGAATGCATATAAGGTAATGATGCGCTGGTACCACACTCCCGCTAAATTAGCCAAATTTCTGCCCAGTTACTCCCCATTGTGTCCAAGACAATGTGGACAGCAGGCAGACTTGTTGCACATGCTGTGGTCCTGCCCCAAAATCGTCCCAGTCTGGGACTCAATTAAAGACTGGTTGAACATAATAACAGGTAAACCCGTCCCATTAGACCCATGGCTGTTCCTCCTGAACAGGCCAGCAACCGGGTTCACTAAAGGCGAAAACAAACTGATAGCTCACTTTGCTATGGCGATGAGGGGGGAGACTGCAGCACGATGGAAACAAAACATAATCCCTTCAATTTCAAACATTAGACATAGAATTTGGACGGTATGCCAGATGGAAATGCTAACAAGCTTAGTCAATGACACTGGCGAAAATTTTGAAAAAGTATGGGCACCATGGTTAGCCCAGAAAGATATCCGGGGAGTGGAGAGGTCCTCAATTTGGCTTTAATAGGAACAAATGCGTTCTCCCTTAAGGGAGTGCTTATTGACGGAACCTACAACACACTAGGATAGAAACGCCCACCCCCCCCCCACCCCATCACCCCGTAGGACCAAGAAGGGACACACAAGACAATGAGAGAGACAAATCAGTTGCGAACCGGACGTCCTACGGGGTACGCAGAAAGTCCTCAGACGCAGAGAACCAGTATGGGGGAGGCAGAAGCGGACCCACGGAAGGAGATCCCCCTAACCCCCATTTATTATATACTGAAAGGAAATAAGAAGTAAAACCTATAGGTGCTGAGCACTATTACCCTAGGAACTGTACCTAGAAAAATCGAGAAAAATATATCATGTGCCTACTGTCATGGAATGTGACAGAGTGCTAGTAATAATTCCCACATAATTCCTGCATAGTCCAAACGCAATTCTCCTCCGGTACAACTCCCCATAGTGGGTGGGAGTACTATACTAGGCTGATGGAGTTATTACACCAATCTCCTAAATCCCAGAGTAGCATAACCCTGTGATATGCTAGCAATTGCCCTTACACACAACCCCTACTCAATTGATATAAATCATGGGGAAAGGGGGGGGGGGGTCAGATGGATAAGCCTAATAAGGAGGAGAGAGCAGAAATGACAGAGGGGCACTGGGTTAAGTAGAGATATAATAATCTCACTTACCCTGCAGCATGGGGTGCTTGCTTTAATGTCAAGTCAGTACAATTTTGAGATAAACACGCCACATACACCTCTGCTAGCACTGTGTCTAATGATGAGCCCCATGGGTGATTCTCCAGGCAATGAAGCCAAACCACTATATGCTAATTCCTAGCTAGTGGCTGCCACCTGGGGCCCACAACTATTAAACTAGCCCTCTCTGTCTTAAAACAGAATTACTGCTGTGGACTAGAGTGGGGGAGCTCAAAAGATGCAGCCTAAGGCTGCGATCCCAGTCATGTCTGTGACACGCGAGCCCGGCGGGGGGGGCGGCGCATGCACAGCGCTAACCGCGATCTGCGGTCTCCAAGAGAGAGGGAAGCTTGCGACGGGAGGGGGCGTGGTCAGGGATTTGTGGGGGTGTGGCCATCACATCACGCGGCTGGTTCGCCCTTGGTCGCAAGGTTTGAACTCAATTTCATTGAGTTGAAAAAACCTTGCAGTACGTCGCGGCTGCACCTTCAGCGTGAAGGTGACTACTGGGACCAGCCCCTATTGCACCCATTGCACCTATGATGTCACGCGTTGCGTCACAAACACCCGACGCGCGTTTCGTCTCCGTGGAGACTTCGTCTGTGGAAATTATTACTAGCACTCTGTCACATTCCATGACAGTAGGCACATGAGATATGTATCTCGATTTTTCTAGGTACAGTTCCTAGGGTAATAGTGCTCAGCACCTATAGGTTTTACTTCTTATTTCCTTTCAGTATATAATAACATTTATTTATTTTTCATTCTAGTGGAAGAAGAGTGCTCATGTGAGGATTCTCTCTTTATGTATTTGCCCTAATTAAATATTAATTGAAAAATATCCATGAATACCTAATACTAGACAATGTAACATTTTAACATGGCATACATGTGATTAAGTGCAACGAGATAGATAGATAGATAGATAGATAGATAGATAGATAGATAGATAGACGTCTATGTCATGGCTGTCGCCTACACTGCTCTGTCAGGAGGCTACACGGATGCTGGCAATGTAAAAGTAATCTCGTGACCTAGACCTCCAATACTACTGGCAAGGCGGACCACATAGTTACAATTGCGCATGTCCATGACGTCGTCCCTTACCGTCCCTGGCGCCCCTAGCTGATTCATAACAGAGCTAGCAAGCATATCTATATGGTTGGACTTAAAAACGCCTCACTGCGCATGCTTGCCCTATGGGCAGTGAAAATCCTAGATCTCCAATACTACTGGCAAGGCGGACCTCATAGTCACAATTGCGCATGCCCATTACATCATCCCTTACCGTCCCTGGCGCCCCTAGCTGACTCATAGCAGAACTGGCAAGCATGTCAGTTGGCTAGACTTCAAAACGCCTCACTGCGCATGCTTGCCCTATGAGCAGGGAAAATCGCTGTCTTAGTGATGACCCTGATACCCTGCTATACCGTGCACATATCCAATGTGCTAAGCTCACTCCTGTGGAGTTTACAGTGATAATATTAAAGGGACATTACACTCAATAGGGATAAAAGAGTGAAGCTACTAATGAAATATATATGGTCACATGGTAGAAATAAACAAGTAAAAAGTACAAAAAATGTCTTTTTAGCATAGCAACATTAACAAGTGATAGTCAATGACTAAATAGCACATTAGAATATGCTACAGGCATAGTGATGACTAGAAGGAAATAACAAGTTCTTATCAACATCAGAAAGTATTTCGTAACTCACAAAATCATTGTTTGAAATACATAAAGTACCAACTATAGCATCATTTGTTCAAAGATAAATTCCCAAACTTCTGAGAATAATAATAGTATCCCTTATATGCTCCATAGTATAAGCCACATATATATACACGTGGAGGGTTCATAGTTCACATAATGAATACTAGATGATTCTTATGGGATATATATAAGAGAGAGGCAGTCCCAGATCGTAAAAGGGTACATGAGTTTTAACCCCGTATCTTCCCAAAGAGGTCCTCTTTGGAAGTTAGGAGTCCATAGAATGAACTATATATTAATAAATTCTCTCCATATACTCCACCTATATATAGATTAATGGAGATGATGACATGATGTAGCCAAGAAGGATAAGTATAGATGTAGTCCATTGTTGAATGTAATCTTAGCAGAAAAATTTATAGAGTTGTTCTTCTCCTGATGCCGTTCTCAACATGTAGTCTTGCCATATTCGTCCAGGCTTGGATGCATTGTAGATCAAGTCCCAAATTCTTGATGATCCTATGCGGTGCAAACCCAGGACTCTATAATTGAATGTGGATAGAGGGAAAAAGTGGAAAAGGAGAGAGACGGGAGTGCATGAGATTCTCATCACATACAGTTTTAACACAAGCAAAAGTAAGGGAAAAAGGGTGCGTCAAATTAAGGGCTGAGGGTGGCGTCTAAAGGAACATCGCGAAGCCCAGGTAGTCGTTGAGGCCCCGTGGCATCATAGAGTCCATTTGAACGATCCACCTAGACTCCCTACGTAAGAGTGCCCTCTCTAGATCGCCATCTCTCAGCCCAAGGCTCACCTTCTCTATGGCAAATGTCTGTAAAAGTGTGAAATCTGATGCATGTGTCAGATAGAAGTGCCGGGCTACCGATGTGATTTTTTTGAAAGCCTGAAGGTCTTTGGAGGCATTTTTAATATTCCTCACATGTTCGAGGATTCTGAATCTTAGTTCACGTGTGGTCATCCCAATGTAAGGAAGACCACAGGGACACATGATGCAATAGATGACTCCTTTTGATTTGCATCCAAGACAATCTGTGATTTTAAATTTTTTTGTCTTGTTGAAATCTGTGAACACATCTGTCTGACACATGTATCGACAGGCAGAGCAGTTTTTACATTTGAAAAAAACCTTTCTTTTGACTGTGGAGAGGAATGTTTCGTTAATAGTGGGAACAAAATGACTCGTCACAAGTTTGTCTCTAAGATTAGGAGATTTGCGACTGGTCATTGTGATTTTGTCACCCAGTATCCTCTTAAGGTCTGGGTCAGTCATCAAGATTTTCCAGTGACTTTGCAGTGTCTGACGCAACTGGTGCCACTGTTTGTTATACGTTCCTATAAAACGAATTTGATGGTCTGAGTTAGTTTTTGCTTTTGGACACAGCAAAGTCTCTCTGGGAGTGTTTAGAGCTTTCTTGTAACCCTTCTCCACACATCGTTTACTATACCCTCTCTGTATGAATCTTTCCCTATCTCTCCTGCCCTTTCAATGAAGCCCCTCTCTGTAGAGACATTGCGCTTCAAGCGCAGGAATTCACTTTTGGGGATGCCCTTGATTTGGTGTTCCGGGTGGAAACTAGAAGCATGCAGTATGGCGTTTGTAGATGTTTTTTTACGGAAAATGTCAGTGTATAGTGTGCCGTCAGGCCCCAAATTAATAAAGAGATCCAGAAACTCCACCTGTGTCTTACTACAACTAAAAGTTAGTTTAATATTCATGTTGTTGTGGTTGAGAGCATCGACGAAGCCCTTGAACCCAGCAGCAGTCCCCTGCCAGAGAATCAGCACATCGTCGATGTATCTCAACCACAGCAACACGTGTTGAGTAAATTCAACATTAGCCTCTGAGAACACAATCTCCCGTTCCCACCAACCCAGGAAGAGGTTTGCATAAGAGGGGGCACATGTGGCACCCATTGCAGTACCTCTTTTCTGCAAATAGTACCTATTCCTGAAGATAAAGTAGTTATGGGTTAGAATAAATCTCAGTATCTTCAGGACTAGGTTCATCAGGCCAGCGGAGACATTCTGCATGGATAAATAGAACTGTGTGGCGCGCAAGCCATCCTCATGGTCTATACAAGTATAAAGAGACTCTACATCACAGGTTGCAAGAAGTGTATTATCATCAACCGTGATGTAGGCCAAACGCGCCAACACATCCATTGTATCCCTAATATAGGATGGCAGAGTCTCCACTGACAATTGCAGAAAAGAGTCTATAAATTGGCAAATGGGTTCGCATAGCCCCCCTATGCCCGATACAATGGGCCTTCCCGGGGGGTGGGCCGGGTCCTTGTGCACCTTGGGCAATAGGTAAAATGTAGGAACTCTGGGAAAGTTCATGGTAAGGGCCTGACAGTTACGGTCTGTAATATACTCATCTAACACTGCAGACCTCAATATACATTCAATCTCTGCTTTATAGCGGATAGTTGGGTCTGATGCAATTTCTGTATAACATACAGTGTTCTTTAATTGTTTATATGCTTCTTTTTCATACATCACCTCAGGCCAGATGACTATATTTCCGCCTTTGTCACTGGGTTTGATGACTATGTCACGCATGGCTTTAAGTTCTTTTATCGCCGTCAACTCTGATCTTGTGAGGTTGGCGTCATCCATCTTGGTCTTGATTTTCTTAAAGTCCTCCATAACCAGTTTCAAATATACCTCCACTGGTGGACAAGTCTGCCATGGGGGGCAGAATATCGACTGGGGCTTCCAATGTGATAGAATGTCCTTCTCCTCTATCTGCATAATTCCTTGGTCCTGGAACAGGGATTCCAAATCCTGTAGTTGAGCATTTTCCTGTGTGCTTAAGTGTACAAGTTCAACATTGTCATCAGTGATACCACGATCTTTGGCAAAAAATTTAAACAAAAGAAGTTTCCTGCAAAATAAATTCAAATCCTTAATCCACTCAAAATGGTCCATACAAGATGTTGGGGCAAAAGAGAGTCCTCGTCGCAAGACTGAGTTTTGGTTTTCTTTGAGAGTAATATTGGACAAGTTAATAATCGTCATTTCATTATCCGTATTCATGGTTATATTACTCATTTGACTTTTTGTGTGACGATTATTCGTCCCCTTAGCTCTCTTTGTTCCCCTCCTTGTCCTCCTTCTATGGCTGATTTCTTTGTTCCCGTGTCTAAAAAATGTAACCGATTAGCTTGGTTTGACGTAGAGGGAATACTCTCAACATCTGAAAGTTCTAAATCTGATGCAGATACCCCAGAAGAAATGGAAATTGAGTTGGTCTTTTTATGGGACTTTTTGTTGGTGCTTCTGGTCCAAGTAGACCTTTTCCTACTATGCCACTTATAGACCGTATTGTTTCTGTAATCGTCCTGGTCACGGTCAAACTTGATTTTCTTAAATGCTATAAGATCTTTTTCAAATTTATCAAGATCTTTCTCAATACGTTTGAATTGAATAGTTTCTGTCTCATTCAAATCTTTTTCAATAGCTTCAATTTCTGTAGTAAGCTCTCTTACACGTGCCTGATCATGTTCTATCAATATTTTCAATAACGCAAAGGAGCAGGTACTTAGACTTTCCTCCCATTTATTTTTAAGTGAGATATCAGTAAACTCAAATGAGGGAAAGGTTTGCACTCTTAGCCCCCTTGGTATAAACTGATATACAATACAATACAATAAATACAATACAATACAATATAACAAATATTTTTCCAAGGCAGTCTTGTTCCACCAAGACCGCAATCGTTTTTGGGATAGTTGTTTCAAGGCTCTTATCACCACTCCCTATTGTTTGTGAAGCTGGATTTTGGGAAATATCAGATATATTGATATTAAATGCCTCATTTGCATAAGCACGACGGCGCTCCTCACTAGCCACAAAATCCATTAAAATTAGGTTCTGTAACGATAACGGCAAAATGACTCAAAGTCAAAGGAGCAGGGGTCTGGAAACTAACCAAGTTAGTGCAGTAAATAATATTTGAGAAAAAGGGATTACCCCGCATCCATAAGACAAGTTAACTACAAAAACGACAAGGAGAGTCTAGATATAATAATCTGTCGGTGGTGCTATAAGGGCATATAATATTGCAAGAGAGAGAAAGAGTCCCCAAAAAAAAGCACTCTAGTTTGCCTGGCAGTACAAAATCACAAAATTTTATTGAAAGTTGTCACAGAACATAAAATTAAAATTAAAGCACCGAAAGTTAAAACAAGGCATGTATCCCCTATGTAAAGCAAAACTTGTTATATCCTCTAACCAGAGGGTTCCCAAAGGGACAGTACAAAAGTCTAAATAGACAAAATGCATGCTCAAAAGTACCTGACAAGGTGGAAACAGTGAGGCTGATAACAGACAATAAACGGTGGCTAATTTACATGGCTAATACAATGGACAGCAAAATACTTCTATCTCCCTAAGTTCTGGGATGAATACAGAGTAATGCAAAGTCAGTGCGACTCAATGTAAAAAACACATGATGCAGTCAAAAACGCACACCTTAGTCTGTAGCAGCAAATAAACAATACGTCACCTCAAGTCAGGTACTCAGCAATGTCTGGGGAGGAAACAAGGAGCAAAGCTCATAGCATGTATACATGTCCCTAAGAGGGGGACAAAACAGGGGATCCTGCCTACTAGACCTGCTCCTACGCGTTTCGGCCTGAGCCTTCTACTGGGAGTGGTACTGTAGGCAGGGTAACATGCATCTTATAAAAGGATCTAATTAAACTAGTGAGTGGTGGCACCTGATGTAGTTAATGAGTAACATGTGAAATAAAGGGTATACAGATGGTCATAATGAGCTTACATGCAGTGTAATAAGGGCGTCATGACTAAAGGGCCAATAGTAAAGGTATGCTGTGTCTACGCCTACCTTGATAAGAGAGGGCAGTGCTGGCAGCTGAAATCCATAGGTACGCAGTGGGCATGCGCATGACATCATCAGACTGCGTCTATGTCATGGCTGTCGCCTACACTGCTCTGTCAGGAGGCTACATGGATGCTGCCAATGTAAAAGTAATCATGTGACCTAGACCTCCAATACTACTGGCAAGGCGGACCTCATAGTTACAATTGCGCATGTCCATTCATTGATTCATGATTCATTCATTCATTGATTCATAACAGAGCTAGCAAGCATATCTATATGGTTGGACTTAAAAACGCCTCACTGCGCATGCTTGCCCTATGGGCAGGGAGAATCCTAGACCTCCAATACTACTGGCAAGGCGGATCTCATAGTCACAATTGCGCATGCCCATTACATCATCCCTTACCGTCCCTGGCGCCCATAGCTGACTCATAGCAGAACTGGCAAGCATGTCAGTTGGCTAGACTTCAAAACGCCTCACTGCGCATGCTTGCCCTATGAGCAGGGAAAATCGCTGTCTTAGTGATGACCCTGATACCATGCTATACCGTGCACATGTCCAATGTGTTAAGCTCACTCCTGTGGAGTTTACAGTGATAATATTAAAGGGACATTACACTCAATAGGGATAACAGAGTGAAGCTACTAATGAAATATATATGGTCACATGGTAGAAATAAACAAGTCAACAGTACAAAAAATGTATATGTCTTTTTAGCATAGCAACATTAACAAGTGATAGTCAATGACTAAATAGCACATTAGAATATGCTACAGGCATAGTGATGACTAGAAGGAAATAACAAGTTCTTATCAACATCAGAAAGTATTTCGTAACTCACAAAATCATTGTTTGAAATACATAAAGTACCAACTATAGCATCATTTGTTCAAAGATAAATTCCCATACTTCTGAGAATAATAATAGTATCCCTTATATGCTCCATAGTATAAGCCACATATATATACACGTGGAGGGTTCATAGTTCACATAATGAATACTAGATGATTCTTAGGGGATATATATAAGAGAGAGGCAGTCCCAGATCGTAAAAGGGTACATGAGTTTTAACCCCGTATCTCCCCAAAGAGGTCCTCTTTGGAAGTTAGGAGTCCATAGACTGAACTATATATTAATAAATTCTCTCCATATACTCCACCTATATATAGATTAATGGAGATGATGACATGATGTAGCCAAGAAGGATACGTACTGTATAGATGTAGTCCATTGTTGAATGTAATCTTAGCAGAAAAATATATAGAGTTGTTCTTCTCCTGATGCCGTTCTCAACATGTAGTCTTGCCATATTCGTCCAGGCTTGGATGCATTGTAGATCAAGTCCCAAATTCTTGATGATCCTATGCGGTGCAAACCCAGGACTCTATAATTGAATGTGGATAGAGGGAAAAAGGGGAAAAGGAGAGAGAGGGGAGTGCATGAGATTCTCATCACATACAGTTTTAACACAAGCAAAAGTAAGGGAAAAAGGGTGCGTCAAATTAGATATATATATATATATATGCACACACATGATGAACCAATATACAAATAAATGTAGAAGGGTTATCAAAACCATACTGTACTACAAATAACACTTCTCCATACAGACACACTACATTACAATGAATTTCCTTTAATAATCCTAACTGATCTTACAATCTAAATCATCAATTGCCAATGAAAAACCTCACATTCCAATCAATACATTGCATTTACATTGTATAAATGATGCATAAAATCTATGCACCTATATATTTACAGTGGTCGACAAATCACCAAAAAATCTACTCGCCGAACAAAAAAATCTACTCGCCACCTAGTACCACACGTGTGCTGCTTGGGCCAATAGGAGCTCGCCACGATGTTAAATCCACTCGCCCGGGGCGTGCAAATGTATAGGTTTGTCGAACACTGTATATTTATATATACTATATGTATATGTATGTATGGATATATAGCGAAAGTCAGCAGCCGGCTAATGAGCTTACATGCAGTGTAATAAGGGCGTCATGACTAAAGGGCCAATAGTAAAGTACAGAGCAGTGTAGGCGACAGCCATGACATAGACGCAGTCTGATGATGTCATGCGCATGCCCACTGCGTACCTATGGATTTCAGCTGCCAGCACTGCCCTCTCTTATCAAGGTAGGCGTAGACACAGCATACCTTTACTATTGGCCCTTTAGTCATGACGCCCTTATTACACTGCATGTAAGCTCATTAGCCGGCTGCTGACTTTCGCTATATATCCATACATACATATACATATAGTATATATAAATATACAGTGTTCGACAAACCTATACATTTGCACGCCCCGGGCGAGTGGATTTAACATCGTGGCGAGCTCCTATTGGCCCAAGCAGCACACGTGTGGTACTAGGTGGCGAGTAGATTTTTTTGTTCGGCGAGTAGATTTTTTGGTGATTTGTCGACCACTGTAAATATATATATATATATATATATATATAATTAGCAGCCCCTGACGAAGCCCAAGTGGAGAAATGCGTAGGGCCATCGTTTGTTTGCAGCAGAGAGAGAGACACGCCGAGGCACCAAAGTGGAGAGACATTCTCAAGGAGCTACGGCGGTGATTCCCTGCACTGGCAGACACCAAATCTCGCGAGAGCCGAGCCGTGTTATACCGCGTCAGACCACGTGATACGGAAGTGATCGTGAATGCGGAGAGGACTGGTAATCGGCGCTTCTACACCCGAGTGTGAGAGACTCGCTAATCACTCTCTACTGCTTTATATTCACTCACAAAATGTGAGTTGATTACTTATATTTTTTTACAGAGTCAATTTTAGATTAAAAGGTTTTACACATATTCTGTTCCCTTCCTTTATTTCCTCCCCATCCCCCCCCCCCCCCCCCCCTTGTTAGATCCATACATAGAGAAGCGTGATTTCCAGAGACCAGCAGTGACTGCTGTAGCTGCAGCTGAGTTCCCGTGGAGAAGCAATCCTGAGATCCAGCAGTCAAGGAGAGAAGCTGAAATAGCTGTGTTCGTGAGTCCCATAGAGGATTACAGGCTTTAATCCAACCTACCTGTGTAAGCGCATCTCTTACCATCCTATTGTCTGTTTATAACTAGATATACTGCCCTATGATTCCTTTTTGTGTTTTTTTTCTCTTCCCTGTCTTATTTGCACCTAGGTCACTCTTCTACAAATCTTCAAGGCGGCGATTGTGGAGCCGCAGACCTAAATTGGCTGCAGTTTGTAGGGATAGGTGTACACCAGGGTATGTACCTTACCTAAAAATATATTGGCTTTATAAGTGGTGTGTATAATCTCTTCCACTCAAACATAATGTTAAGATTTGCGCTGTATGTTTCTTGTCTATATATATATATATATATATATATATATATATATATATGTAGCCCCGGTCTTGATTTGCACTCACTGACCCCCCTCCGCGAGTGCCGAGTGGTCGCGGGTGCCGCCGGAGGCAGCGACGGTCCCGCCGGCACTTTGCGAGGGTGGGGGCCAGTGCAGGGAGCGCTCGGCATCCCTGGAGCTCCGGCGGCGCACCCGGCTAGCCGGGGCCGCCATGGCACATTGCGCGAGCGTGCGCGGGATCGTGAATGCGCAGAAGGTACACTAGAGCCAGGGAGAAGTCGCGCGAGGGTAGGGAAGCAGAGGAAAAGGTTGCGGCGGCCATTAGGTGTTCGCGCATGCGCAGGGCAAGGGTACACGCGGCCCCAATGCACAGACAGGTCCCACGGGACAACAACTCCCAGGAGGCCTAGGGAAGTGAGGGTCAATACCCAGGACCCCTTACTATTTTTTCTACGAGGGGGAGGCGGTGGTTTGGTGCTAGAGACTGATATTGAGTTCCAAAAGACTCACAGGAGTCAAGGTGGGATACCCTCACCCAATCAGTTAGGGGCACTCCACTCTGAGACTCAGCTGGCCTCGGGTATCCATGCGAATATATTGGGTATCGGTGAACAAATGCATGTTGTATGTGATGTACCGTTTGCCATGCATTTTTCATTATATAACTCTCTGTATGGTTGCTACCCAAGCGAGGTCGTTGGGATTCTACAAGGGGGAGAATGTAGCCCTGGTCTTGATTTGCACTCACTGACCCACCTCCGCGAGTGCCGAGTGGTCGCGGGTGCCGCCGGAGGCAGCGACGGACCCGCCGGCACTTCGTGAGGGTGGGGAGTGCAGGGAGCGCTCGGCATCCCTGGAGCTCCGGCGGCGCACCCGGCTAGCGGGGGCCGCCCTGACACATTGAGCGAGCGTGCGCAGGATCGCGCATGTGCAGAAGGTACACTAGAGCCAGGGAGAAGTCGCGCGAGGGTAGGGAAGCAGAGGAAAAGGTTGCGGCGGCCATTAGGTGTTCCACGGGACTACAACTCCCAGGAGGCCTATGGAGGCAGGCACCAGGTGCCTGATAGGAGCCAATAGGGCTGGAGGATTCCCAGACAGCCAGAATAAGATACATTTCGCGCACTGTGCAACGGCAGTTGGAGCTGGGAGCAGGAAGGGGAAGGAAGGGTGCAGGGAGCGAGTGGCTCCTGCACCAGGTGAGGATCCCCAAGTCCCAGGCAGGCCCCAATCCCTGTTAGGGTAGTGGATAATTGATAAGGGACGGCCCGAGATAGGGAGGCTGCCCTTAGGTGTGAGAGTGTGTGCAGCGTGTGCGGTGTGTTATGGCTGCATGTTGTTGCTGCAGGTTGTTGCTGCAAGGCTAATGCTAGTTACAGTTAGGACTGGGACGAGCGAGGGGAGTGGGACAGGTCATAACCCCTGCAGGCCCATGGGAGTTCCCCAAGCCACTACAGGTTGCTGTACTACAGGGACAGGCCCTAGGTTAGGGTTCCTGCACGTTAGTGCCACTTAGATAGATAGGGACACAGCGGTCCTGGGAAGCGGTTCGGACCCACGTTGGGGTCCGCAGAGACTATTCCAGAGTGGGACCGCCCTGGCGGTCCACGTGCCCGGAGTTCGGTTGGGGATCAGAGGACGTCATCCTACAACTGACCCTTTGTGAAGAGTTGCTGACCCGAGCACCGGAGTGCTCGGCAGGTATCACATATTCCTAAGTGCACCACCGGGCCCTTAGTTAATAGTGACTGTGCAGTCACCCACGATCTCTGCAAGAGTGCGGGACATTGGGTGGGGATCCTAAGGACACTGGGTGGGACCACTCGGTGTTGGGGGAAGCGTTTGGTGAGACGCCTTGGTTATTAGTGTCTCCTCTGTAGAGGGACACCTGTTATTCTATGGTTGCTATATGTGTGTATGTTCTTAAGTAAAAAGTTATGTTGTGTTATGTTCTCTATGCACATTAGTAAAGTATTAGTTATTATCTATACAGTGTATGTGTGTTGTTGTATTTCTTGCCCAGGGGAATCTCACGTCACGGGGATCCTGGGTAAGTGGAGGCGTATGCTGGGTATGTAAATGTGTAAGTATTACCCCAGGCTCCCAGCTAGCGGAGGCTCAGATCTCCTGGAGCCGCAGGTTGAGTACAGTACCAGTAGTCCCTTAGGAAGGTGTCAGAAAAAGGGCTACATATATATATATATATATATATATATATATATACATACATACATACATACATATACATATACATACATATACATACACACACCAGAATATATGAGTTCTTCAGTATTTATTGATATCTTTTTTTTATTTGGACCAACAATTTCTGTCATGGGACAAGCTTTCAAGAGTTTTCCTCTCTTCCTCAGGTCAAGCAATACCATAAATATATACGCACATAAACATGCGCACACAGTGTGTATGTATATGTGTGCATGTTTATGTGTGCATGTGCGCATGTTTATGTGTGCGTGTGCGCATGTTTGTGTGCGCATGTTTGTGTGCGCATGTATGTGTGTGTGTGCGCGCATGTATGTGTGCGTGTGCGCATGTATGTGTGCGTGTGCGCATGTATGTGTGCGTGTGTATATGTGTGCGTGTGCGCATGTATATGTGTGTGTGTGCGCATGTATATGTGTGTGCATGTATATGTGTGCGTGTGCACATGTTTATGTGTGCATGTTTATGTGTGCGTGTGTGCATGTTTGTGTGCATGTATGTGTGTGTGTGCGCATGTATGTGTGCGTGTGCGCATATATGTGTGCGTGTGCGCATATATGTGTGCGTGTGCGCATGTTTGTGTGCGCATGTTTGTGTGCGCATGTTTGTGTGTGTGTGTGTGTGTGTATATGTGTGCATGTGCGCATGTATATGTGTGCGTGTGCGCATGTATATGTGTGCGTGTTCGCATGTATACGTGTGTGTATGTTTGTGTGTGTGTATATGTGTGCGTGTGTGCATGTATATGTGTGCGTGTGCACATGTATACGTTTGTGCATGTATATGTGTGCGTGTGTTCATGTTTAAGTGTGCGTGTGCGCATGTTTGTGTGCGTGTGCGCATGTTTCTGTGCGTGAATATGAGCGCATGTATGTGTGCGTGTGCGCATGTTTGTGTGCGTGTATATGTGCGCATGTATGTGTGTGTGTGCGCATGTTTGTGTGCGCATGTATATGTGTGCGTGTGCGCATGTTTATGTGTGCGTGTGCGCATGTTTATGTGTGCGTGTGCGCATGTTTGTGTGCATGTGCGCATGTTTATGCGTGCGTGTGCGCATGTTTGTGTGCGTGTATATGTGCGCATGTATGTGTGCGTGTGCATGTATGTGTGTGTATATGTGTGCGTATGCGCATGTATATGTGTGCGTGTGCACATGTATACGTGTGTGCATGTATATGTGTGTGCACATGTGTATGTGTGCACGTGCACATGTATATGCGTGCGTGTGCATATATATCTATATCATACAAACACATACATACATGTGTGCGCATGTTTATGTGTGCGTGTGCACATGTTTATGTGTGCGTGTGCGCATGTTAATGCGTGCGTGTGCGTGTATGTGTGCGTGTGCGCATGTTTGTGTGTGTGTGTATATGTGTGCGTGTGCGCATGTATATGTGTGCGTGTGCGCATGTATACGTGTGTGCATGTATATGTGTGCGTGTGCACATGTGTATGTGTGCGCGTGCACATGTGTATGTGTGCGCATGTATATGCGTGCGTGTGCATATATATCTATATCATACAAACACATACATACACACCTAAGCTCCGCAGGGTCCTGCGCCTGCAAAATGTCTCTGTAAAGTGCTATGTAAAACTAGCAGTGCTATACAAGAACAAGCCATTATTAATTTTAATAACACACATTGAATTGTACACATTCACATAAAATTAAATATACATATTGTTTACAGTATTATATATACAGATTTAATTTTAAATGAGTTGATAATATTTAACATTAACTACACACGTGCAATGGAATAAGGTTTAATTAATTAATTCTGAGCTACTCTCCTTTTCTGCTGCTCTGTCAGTTCTGTGGGGAAGATCATGTGACCAGGCAATGACTGATACATTTGTGCTCATGCACGTGCATGGCTGTGGAGGGGGCAGGACTCACAAAGGGGTGTGCCAGAGCCTGTTACAGAAAAGGAAGGGGTTGTGCCTTTCTAAAGGGTTGCTATAGAAACAAAAATGCTCGTTACATTAGAATACATTAAAAATTGTCTTTCAAAGTTGTTTTTTAAAAAAAAAGAAAATGTTACAAGTATTTTCTCACAGTACAGAACTGATTTATTAAAAAAAACAAACATGCAGGATATTGACTGAACTACAGCTTTAAGGTACAGATTAATACATTATTATGACAATATTTGGGGGGCATTTGTGGCTTGGTATTGCTGTTGGCTTTAAGGTACAGATTAATACATTATTATGACAATATTTGGGGGGCATTTGTGGCTTGGTATTGCTGTTGGTGTTTTTAATGTCAGTTTTTTATGTGGATGTCATTGTTTGTTTTTTTCCTGCTTAATGTAATAAAATGTTTGCGATTGGTGTTCGCTTGTAGTTAATGTTGTATTATGTTAGCTAATGTGTTTCATGGTTATTTCAGAGATTGTTTGAATGTATTTCTTTGTCTTTTAATGGTTACATTCATTAATGTTGTAGTAATTCAGTGTTTTGATTGGTTAGTGTTACTATTCATTTTGTGTTGGTTTAGGAATTAATTGGTTTGATTGGTTAATGGTTTAATTAATTAATTGTTGATGTTCTTATTGCTTGTATTCGTTGGATTAGCTGCCTACTGTTTTTATTTAGTGAAGTATTTTTTTTGGAGTTAGGTTTTATTATTGTGTATCTGGTGCATTAATGTATTGTAATTAGGGTTCCCATTGAGTGCGATAGAGGCTTATCAAGTTGGACAGAAAAAAATCCGGAAAAAAAGTCAGTTTTAGAGCACAAAGTGTCTGTTTGCGTTACATAGTGCATCGGGTTGAGCTAAAAATCACGTTCTAAGAGCACTTTGCGAAGAGAGAAGAGAGAAGAGAGAAGAGAGAAGAGAGAAGAGAGAAGAGAGAAGAGAGAAGAGAGAGAGAGAGAGAGAGAGAGAGAGACCAGCGCTCTAAATCAATACTACAAATAGTGTGTGTATCTCTGATTATCCATACATACATATAATTTATATGTGCATAAAGTACTTGCAATATAAGCATGAACAATCCAAAAAGTGAAAAGACAAGGTGTCCACTTATCAAGTCCAAGGTGATAAACAAACTACACTTATACTAAACTGGAACAAAGTCCTATTATCATGGAGAAAGCCACTTCCGCAGGGAGGGGGGCTGCTCTTCTTAGGAAGTACCAGTTCCAAAAATAGAGATCTGAAAAAACAAAAAGGAAAAGTGCACACTCCCTAGTGCATTAACATAAAAAATAAAACCAGTTTATTAAAAAAACGGGGCGACAAATGCCCACTTACAAGAAGAACAATATAAACAAGCATTAAAATAGACACGTGGTTACCGGCAACCGGCTGGTGACTCCGCAGTCCACTGGAGAAGATCTACATCGCTTGAGATCTTCCTCCAATACCTGTGGGGTCTCCAGCCGGTTGCCGGTAACTGGGTTTCTATTTCAATGCTTGTTTTTCTTCTTCTTCTTGAAAATGGGCATTTATCTCCCCTATTTTTAAAAATAGTTTTTTTTTTATGGTAATGCACTAATATATATATATATATATTTTATTTTATATATTTTTTTATGTAACCCATGTTCCCCCCCCCCCCCTCTGGGAGAAGGACTAAATTACTGTCTTAGTGTGGTACTGAGGCATACCTGCTGGTTCAGGAGAGCTGAGTATCTGCGATGGTAAGGGGCAACAGGACAGGCTTTTGGGTGGTCTCTTGGTTCTTGCTCATTGGTTCAGCACCTCCAGCTGTAATGGGCTCCTGGGATGCAGGATGTCAGCTCCCACCACAACACTCCTTACCCCTCCTGCCCAGGAACTGACACCCAGGCAGAGGTATAGTGAACAAATAGATTTATTGGACATGCTGCAGCAGCTCTTCACACAGCATAGTTGTTGAGGTCCCAAAGTTCCAGGACTTTGGATGGTGCTTACCACGGTAGTATGGGACCTTGAGTCTTGACGGTCCCCAGGCCTTTTGGCCTGAGGTGGGCCAGCTCATCCACGCCATGGGTGAGTCTGACAAGCCCATACTCTGACCTTCGCAGGCAGAGCAAGACTGCTCTAACTTTGCTACACCCACTGGTTAGCTTCAGGAAGGGGAGAGCTCATGGACTGTATCCATCACTGATAGGCTTACACAGGCCATCAGTCACCACCCTACTTCCGTCACTTACAAGTGGGCGGAAAGGGGGATAAATGGCCCATAGATAAACCCATGCAGGCCCTGAACCTACTAGGGACTTACATCACAGATACACTGTGGGGGAAAGAGAGGTATTATGAGACATACCATGTTACATATATATACATGCACACATACTGTATATATCTTTTAATTGTGCTTTCTAAAAGTTCAGTGTACTATACGAAGCAAATGTATTAGAGACTGTGTGTGCTGACTTCACCAGGGAAACAATTGTGATCCGTACATAATCAAATTTTGCCCTCTACTCCAGACCTTTCTGTTTAAGTTTACTAGTCATTTTGAGACATCTTTTATTCTCTTCCGTGGGATGGGGTATTTAATGTAAACAAGCAATGCTAATGTGTGAGGAAGATTTCAAGAAAGGTTCTACTAATAGCTATGAATTTGAGTCACTGCATGCTTATTTATTTCTCACATTCTGGAAGAGCAACATTGATTTATTAAACTGCCAAGTTCAGACCAACAGTGATATCGTTTTAATTACACTGTATTTTGATGTTTATTATGTCCAATGTATAGATAGCTCTTACATCAGAGCTCAAACTACAATATAATATTGATACCAAACTTTCAAATATTGCAGATGTGTGTAGTCACACGTTCTTTTGGCAGCTCTAACAGTGCTCTCTCTATTGCGACACAGCTGCTTTGCTGCAGTCATATAGAGACAGGAAATGGGATAAAGTATGTTTACTATCCCATAGGAAATAAATCTATATCCTAATCACAATTACCAGTTATTATTTTGTATTTTAATCCTTTTCACCAAGCAATGAAGTCATAACATATTTTCCCAGCATAAAAATAATACATGGAAGAACAAAAGTTCTCACCATGACATAAGTGAAAAATGTCATTTCTTTCCATCCTTCCTAATTAATATCTTCTTTATACTTTAGAAAACTGGCACTTAGCCCTCAATAGAGAGAAAAGGATATAAAAGGACTATATATTTATGTTCAGTCCATAGTATGCATAGAAGACATTTATATTTGTGTTCTCTAATTTTGTTTCAAGATCTGATAATAAATGTGTGGTATGGTTACAGATTCAAAATACTGTGTTGCGGTTTATATTTTTTCTTCTAAAGCTCTAGTAGTATATTTAATCTGACACTAACCTAAATTAACGTTAGATTTATAATAATAACACTTATCCAATTAAACCTAATGTTAACATAGTTTTGCGCATTTGACATTTTTTCATCCAGCAATTATATGCACTTTGGACATTCCCCCTTACATCGCATTTCCACTAAAGATCATTAAGGTTAAAGCAGATAATTAATGTTAGGTTACTGTATGTAGGTCTTATCTAAAGGTGCCACCGGACATCAGAGTGCAAACAAAATAATCAGATGTAATATAGATAATAAAAGGCTAAAATAGTGCAGCACAGCAATAACATTTAAATCACCGCAAGAATATGTGGAGGATATCTCACTCACGATATTTAAGATTAAATCAGCTGATCAAAGGAAGCATTCTCTTGATCTAGTACTCCTCAGTGATCCAGTGAAGGATGGCATCAGATGTGAAAAGAACAAGAAAGCCACATAGTGTAACACAGTTTGTAATAAACAAAATGAGAAGTTTACACTTCCATAACTGCATTGCAAAAACGCATGTAGCATATTTCTCAGGTATCTCAGGTCCGTTCCTTTTGTGTGCACTCTCCTCTCTCAGCTCCTATACCCATAGTTCAGGGTTTTGGATGGGACTCACACCCCCTTAGGTAAGAAGTAATATAGTGCTAATTTACCTAATGTTAAGCTCATGAGTCATGAGACTAATGAGTTTTTTGTGCATATAATTACCTTTGTTGATATGCGTTAAACTCAGGGAAAATAGTATCAGTTATTATTTTAGGTAACCTAACATTATTTGCCCGATTTAACAGAGCTTAGCATATCTGTCCCACAGAAGGAAATGTTCACCTCCTTAAATAACACATACAAAGTACATGCAACATATGGCATAGATGTCTGATTTAAAATGCATCTACGTTTACATTATCTGCATAGCTAATATGTTTCTCTTTTTTTAATGTAATAAACGTACCAGCTATTTGTCCCTTTCAAAAGCATTTATGTACAGTATGTTGACTTTTTTTACTACTTACAAAGCATGTGTGTTGTATGTAATGGAAAAATCCTTATTACCATGAACGTATCTATATTTGACAGATACTGTAGCTTTTTCTGTGCCTTGTTAGAATGTTTTTTCTGTAAAAACACTAAACTCTTTATGAGGAACGCAAAGTTTATTTTCATATGAACACGGACTAACTAAAAAGAGCAATAACAATCTAACCTAAACAAATTGTTTTGGGCTGTGTGTCTTATTCTTAATCACAAATGTACATGTTTCTTAGAAAACAAACTAGACTTATGATGTCTAAAATTGTGTTATGGGTTCAGTGTGTTATCAAATGTACTTTGGGAGAATGAACAATTATACGCATTATATAAGCAAGCCCTTAACCATCTCCTAAAAAACAGCATTCATTTTATATTTCATGCTTTTTGGATTGCAACAAAATATGGAAATAACATTATGTTAGTGGGAACTTTAATTTTACAGCAACTCCATCACAGTGCCTGTCAAAAATGCCACTACCATGTGACTGTATAGGTGAAAGGGGTTAACAAATCCAGCTATCCAGCTGATTCACTTACCTCCCCATGGAACACTAAAAGTGAGCAATAACTCCCCAAAAACCATCATACTACAACTCAATTGCACTGAGACAACCAACAATAATTTAAGGTCTTACCCTCAGGAGTCCCTGTTAATTATAAAAGGATGTCATTAACACAAATGTGGGTAGAGGTGACAAGGGAGCGGGACACCATGCACATGTAAAAGAGAGATCACAAAAATAGTACAGTACTGTATAGCACAAAAATGATAATCCTATGAAATTCTGCAAAGGTTATACTCACAAGCAGACAGTGAGTAAAGGCATTTCACACAAAGTGTACACGAACAATAGTCCCACGTAGAGGGGCGTCTGGGGACCAGGATGGGATGGATAGGGTGCACTACAGCAGAGGACAAGAACACACCATAGCGCGAACTGTGAAACAATTTAATGAATTAAAAAACACTTCACTACAAGTTATAAAAAATAAAAAAAACACTTCACAAGTGCTCACTTACAAAGTATAAGAAGTTATCAGGCAATAAGGAATCAGAGGTACAGGCATATGATGATCTCACCGCCCCTTCCTCTCCAGGAATCGCGATTAGGTTTGGAATGGAGACGCTCCGCCACAGGTGCTCCAAATTGTGGCCGCAAGAAGCAACGAACAGCTCAGCGTCTCTCCTCCACGTGTCTTGGTATCTGCCTCGATTCGACATGTTTCGCTAGAGAACTAGCTTCGTCAGGAGTCTGGCACCCTATCCTACACTTGCTCTTAAATACAGTCAGTTAGCTCTTCATTGGTGGTGTATAATGGTCTCTGGTGATGTGGGATTAATGCGCTGCATCTGTGACCACAGTCACCTTGGATACATGATACAAAGCCAATCCAAGATGGCCACCATCGGGACAAAAACTTACAAACCCCTTGTATAACTTTATCAGTCACATTGTCTGAGTGACACAGTATTGGAATGCATGATACAAAGCCAATCCAAGAGGGCCGCCACCGGGACAAAAACTTACAAACCCCTTGTATAACTTTATCAGCCACATTGTCTTAGTGACACAGTGTTGGAATACATGATACAAAGCCAATCCAAGATGGCCGCCATCAGGACAAAAACTTACAAACAGCTTGTATAACTTTATCAGCCACATTGTCTTAGTGACACAGTGCTGGGAATGGACAACAGGTCACAAACCCTCTTAAATTGAGTAGTCAGCAATGGAAAGACATTGCATACAGTTAGAAATATACCCAAAAAGCAGTGTTTATACAATACTGATAAAAGTAATTCTAAAGTACATTTTGAAAAGAATATAAACATATTTAAAAAAATACATACAAATTACAATTATTGCTACTGTTTAAGATTTTTAATGGTTCACTCAAATAGTTAAATGACAAATTTAAAAATAAAGAATAGTATCTTTATTACAGTAAAAATTACTAAAATCCTAACTAATTCTAATTGCTATCCTTGTAGTCCAACCAGGCCGCATATATGAAATAAAAGAGAACAAAGTTAGCAAGCACATAATATACTTTCGGAGAATATCTTAAAAAGGCCACATATTAAAATTTTAAAACAGTGAGAAAAACTGCAGAAGTCCACTATAATTTCGGGCGATGTATCATGGTTCAAAAGCGTAAAAAGTAATGAAAAAGCAGAATGATTTTTTGGGACAGTATACAGATACCAGCCAGTAATCTAATTATTTGAAAAATTAAAATGTTTATATTATTGGTTGTTGAGAAAAGCATTAGTAATTGCATTTTGAATATATAAGATCTCCAATCATATTCATTGAGAGCAACTACATCCCTTAGTGGATCCGAAATGTATCAAACGTACATGTAAAAGAAAAAAGCATATAAAACAGCAATGAAACATAGTACATTCACCCATCTTAACATCACTGGTTTCACATCTCATTACAACAGTCAGTAAAGAATAATGTATTGCAAATTAAAATGAAATAAAGTATAATAACACTAAGAAAGCTCCCAACTCAAAATCAGCATTAAGACCTGACGGGATCAGAGTCTTTAATTTATAAATCCAGTGTGTTTCTCTCTTTGTTAATTCTGTCTCCCTGTTACCGCCCCTCCAGTGTAATTTTACGTGTTCAATCCCTTTATATTTCAAGCTATTGGGATCTGATTGGTGGCACAGTTCATAATGTCGAGATACACTCTGCGTGGGAAGTTTTCTTCTGATGTTACCCAGGTGTTCTAAAATTCTCACTTTGAGAGGTTGTGTTGTCTTCCCTATGTATTGGAGGCTGCATGGGCACTCCAGTGCATAAATGACATATTCTGTAAGACACGTAATATGGCTGTCAATGTCGAAAGTTTCTCCTGTCACATTTGACTGAAAGGACCTGTTAGTTGTATCTTTATTCCTACAGGCCTTGCATGAAAGACAGTCAAAAAAGCCTTTGACCGGACTCAACCAGTTATCATTGGGGATCTTTTTTTCCTCTTTCAGGGCACTAGGAGCTAGTTGATTCTTCAAATTTTTACTTTTCCTATATATAACTTGAGGCATATCAGGTACGATTTCTTTAAGCACTGGATCATTCTTCACTAGATGCCAGTGCTTTCTTATTATTTTCCTTATATTGACAGCTTCTCTTTTATAGTTCGTAAGAAAGGCCCAATCTAAATTGGTCTTTTGGCTGGAATTATCCCCTTTCGCTCTAGGTTTTAGAAGGTCTTTTCTGTCCAATAGTCTGGTTTTACGAATAGCCTCTTCTAATTTCTCTTTTTTATATTCTCGTTCTAAAAACCTTTTAGTTAGAATTTCAGACTGTGACTCAAAATTCTCCTCATTCGTGCAATTCCGTTTAAGCCGCCGATATTGTCCAAAAGGGACTTTGTCGACCCAATGGGGATGATGGCAACTAGATGTTAGTATGAAATTGTAAGTGTCCACAGGTTTAAAATACGTACGACTCTTCAATATATTATCTTCCACAAAGATGGTTAAATCGAAGAAATCAATAGAATGTGTGCTATATTGATAGGTGAAATTTAGATTGGCATTGTTATTATTAATGTAGACCATAAAATCCTTCAGTGCAGCATCGCTGCCTTTCCATACAATAAAGACATCATCGATGTAGTGCCGCCACAGGACCAAGCTCACGCCGAGCCCTGGGTAGGACCAGATGTAATTGTCCTCCCAGATGCCCATAAATAGATTGGCATAGCTCGGCGCAAACTTGGTGCCCATGGTGGTACCACATCTCTGGAGGAAATACTGACCATTAAAATTAAAATAGTTATGGTCAAGGACACACGTACTCCCTATAATAGAAACTCTAACTGATCAGTCATCATGTCTGAATCTGATTCTAAAACTTTCTTTATGGCTGCACATCCCTGCACATGCCCTATTGACGTGTACAGGGAAGTGACATCGCATGTCGCTAACAAGCAACCATCAGTCCACCCTGAATCTGTCAGGATGTTAATGACGTCCGTGGTGTCCTTGAGATATGACCTTAATCCAACTACATATTTTTTTTTAAATGGTCGATGTACTCAGAGAAATTCTGGGTAACCGACCCAATCCCTGAGATTATAGGGCGGCCAGGAGGGTGAGTCAAGGATTTCGGCAGGAAATAAAAAATAGGCAGCCTGGGGTTACCAATAGACAAAAAGTCAAATTCTCTTTTATTTAAAATCCCTGAAATCCTCCCCTTTTCCAATATTATTGCAAGTTCTTTTTGATAAGTTTTAATATGATCTTTGTCTAGCTTAACATAGGTTAACTCATCATTCAAGAGTCTCTCTGCTTCCCTAATGTAATCAGTCCTGATCATAAGGATGATACCACCCCCTTTGTCTGCTTGTTTAATTACCAGGGAGGTATCTTCTGTATCTTCTGCCAGAGACTTAACCGTCTCACATTCTTCCTTTGTCATATTGGATCTATATTTACTCTTGCTTTGGCCAGATCCTCCAAATCTTTTATGATTAGTTTCTCAAATACATCAAGGAAATTGCCCTTACTTCCTTTTGGGTAAAAGGTTGATTTGTTTCTCAGATTTGTATGTATAAACTTTGGGTCTATGATGTTCATGGTGTCTGTGGGTTCTACTATTGGATTACTCCAGTTTTTTTGTTCTACACTCTTATTAGCAAAGAATCTCTTAATAGTGAGTTTCCTGATGTATCGACTGGCATCAATAAATAGCCCAAAGCTACTTGGATTACTAGTGGGAGCAAAGGCCAGACCTCGTGTAATAACACTCTCCTCCACACTTGTCAGTTCTTTTGAACTCAAATTGAAGATCACCTTGTTTGCTATCTGGCTTGCTTCTTTTCTGGACTGTCTCTTTCATCTTCCCCGTTTACCTCTACACTGGCGACACACTTTATTCGAGCTTGGCTAGTCCCACGAATTCGGGTATACCCGGGTGTATTGAGGTTTGTGACTGTTTTCTGCCCGAGTGCATTGAGTTATTTTCCAGGCAGGGATTGAAGCATTTTATTCCCGCTGGCTGCAATACTGCACAGTATATATATATATACTGCATTACAATTCATGAATTTATGCCATCTGGTAGACACGCGAAGCATTGCAGCCTATTAAATCCTAATCATTATCATTTAACAGATCAGCCGCCCATCAGCCAGGCATGAACCCAGGCTGGGAAGGCAAATGCAACGGGGCTTGTCAGAGGTGAGGAGTGGCGCATTCCAGGTATCTGCCAGGTACATACCGGGTATTTGCTCGAATAAAGTGTGTCGGTGCAGTATGTTTCTCTCTCTTTTTTTGGCTTTGACCATCTGTTCCCCCTCTTTCTGGCTCATTGTCCTGTTGGGCTCTTTCTGTCTCGGAGACTTGGCTCTCTCTAAAAAAACATTCCCAGTGTTTGCTAAAACGCCACCCTTCTGTTGTGGATTGTCTTTTTGTTTTTCCTCTCTTTCATCCCTTCTTGGGTGGTATCTTTCTTCTCTTGATGTATGGCCCCGCTCCCTATTTTAGTTTTAGAATCAGATTCAGACATGATGACGGATCAGTTAGAGTTTCTATTAGAAGGGATACAGTTTATCCTTGACCATAACTATTTTAATTTTAATGGTCAGTATTTCCTCCAGTAGACGTGTGTTACCGCTCGCCATGGGACCAAGTTTGCCCGCGAGCTATGCCAATCTATTTATGGGCTCTGGGAGGACAATTACATCTGGTCCTACCCAGGGCTCGGCGTGAGCTTGGTCCTTGGCGGCACTACATCGATGATGTCCTTTTGTATGGAAAGGCAGCGATGCCCGCCACTGAGGATTTTATTGGTCTACATAATAATAACAATGCCAATCTAAATTCACCTATCAAATAGCACACATTCTATTGATTTTCTTCGATTAACACATCTTGTGGAAGATATACATTGAAGAGTCGTAACGTATTTAAACCTGTGGACATAACAATTTCATACTAACATCTAGTTGCCATCATCCCCATTGGTCACATCCCTTTTGGACATATTTGGCGGCTTAATAACGGAATTGCACACGAATGAGGAGATTTGAGTCACAGTCTGAAATTCTAACTAAAAGGTTTTTAGAACGAGAATATAAAAAAGAGAATTATAGGAGGCTATTCGTAAAACCACAGACTATTTGGACAGAAAGACCTTCTAAAACCTAAGCGAAAGGGGATATTCCAGCCAAAAGACCCATTTACGATTGGGCATTTCTTACGAACTATAACAGAGAATAGTCAATATAAGGAAAATAATAGAAAGCAACTGGCATCTAGTGAAGAATGATCCAGTGGCTTAAAGAAATCGTACCTGATATGCCCTCAAGTTTATAATATAGGAAAAGTAAAAAATTTGACGAATCAACTCTTCCTAGTGCCCTGAAGAGGAAAAAAAGATCCCCATGATAACTACTGGTTTGAAGCCGTCAAAGGCTTTTTTGGCTGTCCTTTCATGCAAGGCCTGAGGAATAATGATACAACTCAACATCCTTTCGATCAAAATGTGACCGGAAGAACTTTCTGAACATTGACAGCCATATTACTGTCTTACAGAATTGTCATTTAAGCCTGAGTGCCCATGCAGCCTCCATAACTAGGGAAGACAACACTACCTCTCAAAGTGGAGAATTTTAGAACACCTGGGTAACATCAGAAAAAACTTCCCACACACTTGTATCTCGACATATGAACTGTGCCACCAATCAGATCCCAATACTTGAAATATAAAGGGATTGAACACTGTAAATTACACTGGAGGGGGCTGTAACAGGAGACAGAATTAACAAGAAGAACACACTGCATTTTATAAATAAGACTCTGATCCCGCAGGTCTTAATGCTGATTTTGAGTTGGGAGCTTTCTTAGTGTATCATACTTTTATTTCATTTTAATTTTGCAATACTTTTCTTTTACTGACGGTTTGTACTAGATATGTGAAACCAGTGATGTTAAGATGGGTTGAATGTACCATGTTTCATTGCTGTTTTATATGCTTTTTTCTTTTACATGTACATTTGATACATTTCGGATCCACTAAGGTATTTTAATTTTAATTTAAATTTAAATTTTTCATATAATTAGATTACTGGCTGGTATCTGTATACTGTCCCAAAAATCATTCTGCTTTCTCATTACTTTTTACGCTTTTGGATCATGATACATCACCCCGAATTATAGTGGACTTCTGCAGTTTTTCTCACTGTTTTAAATTTTAATATTTGGCCTTTTTAAGATATTCTCCCCGAAAGTATTTAGTGCTTGCTAACTTTGTTCTCTTTTATTTCATATATGCCGGCCTGGTGGACTGACAAGGATAGCATTAGATTAGTTAGGATTTAGTATTTTTACTGTAATAAGCTACTTCTTTATTTTTAATTTGTCATTTAACTATTTGAGTGAACCCATTAAAAATCTTAAACAGTCAGCATAATTGTAATTGTATGTATTTTTTTAAATATTTTATATCTTGTTCAAAATGTACTTTAGAATTTTTTTATCAGTATTGTTAAACACTGCTTTTGGGTATATTTCTAACTGTATGCAATGTCTTTCCATGGCTGACTACTCAATTTTAGAGGGTTTGTGACCTGTTGTCCATTCCCAGCACTGTGTCCTAAGACAATGTGGCTGATAAAGTTTACAACTGTTTGTAAGTTGTTGTCCCGATGGTGGCCATCTTGGATTGGCTTTGTATCATGTTTCCAACACGTGTCACTAAGACCTGTGGCCGATATAAAGTTATAACAATGGGCCTAGGTAGAGAAGACATAGATTCGAAAATATGGCTCACA
>CM071568.1:234271068-234474433 GCA_036426205.1 Ascaphus truei
TGACTGTCCCTTAATTGTTCTCTTTCTGTAGTCGAAGAGAGCAACCCCTGACGTGTGTTCTCGAGGGGCATGGCAGGCATTATCGTGTACTGGTGGGGGACAGGTATCCCCCCAAAGTGTTCTACCGTTTCGCATTTGGCACTGAGGGAGACCCCTAGATGGTCTCGATCACGCGTGAATCCTATTGAGTAGGTGAATCGCCCTTCATCTGAAAGGTTCGGTCTGGAGATGCTTATGTTGATTTAATGTATTTAATGGCTGTTAATGTATTTAAAATGGGCACATTCACTATTATCCCTTTGTGGATAAAAGTAATTGTGGCCATAACTATACTTCTACTGTATGTGTTAGGGGGGTGGTTATTTATTTAAAACTATGTATGTGTTTATTCATTAATTTGGGGGGGGCACATAATTGGTACTGCAGGCCTGCGGGTAACAGCCGATGGCCCCCGCCGGTCTAATGATCATTGATGTGCATTATAGGTGTATGTTAGGGGTTATAGTGTTGTTGTTTTATATATATATAATATAATATATATATATATATATAGATATATATTTTATTCTATATTCATTTATTATTTATCTTTTACATTTATTTATTTAGTGTGGGGCTGCTGTTGTGATTATTTTTCATTGGGGGTTGTTGGGGATGGTTGAAGGATATATTAGCCCAGTAGCCCCATGGTGGTTGTTTAGGGCTTGCGGGGTGGGGGGGTGGTAGCAGGAAGGGGTTAACCCTTCATGATACGTAGCGGTATTAACTGCTACGGTCCTGAATTGTAAGTGCAAAAAAAAACAAAAAAAAAAACCCGCAACCCCCCCCCCGCAAGCCCTAAACTCACACCAAGGGCCAAATACCCCCTTCACCCACACCCGCTACCCACAATAAAGCTGGCACGGTGGGTTAACCCCTTCATTGCCTTAGCGGTTAGCCGCTAAGGTAATGAAGTGGGCTGTACATGCATTTTTCCTGCCTCGGATGCATGCCGGGGGCCTTCGGTTCTGATATTCCTGGGTATCAGCTCTGGAGCCCCCCTGTATCAATCCGAGCCAGGAAAAGGGATGATTTGTTTTTTATGTCCCCTCTCGCCGCTCAGCTCCAGCTTCTTGCCAACTTTTGTTGGCGGAGCTATTTGGATAACATCTCTCCATTTTAATGGCGCGATCAGCGGCGAGATGATGATCGGAGCTTCCTGCATACGGCCCTTTTTAAAATTTGCGAGATATTGCTTCTCGCCACCCGCGCCGCGAGTTTTTAAAACAAAAAAACAAACTGGCGCTTTTTACTCATCTCGCCAGTTTCTCGCCATTTACTAAATTGCTATAGGCATATTTGGCTAAAAACTGGCAAGATTGGGCTTCTCGCAGCTCTCTGCATAGGCCCCTGTGTCACTAAAACAATGTGGCTGATAAAGTTATACAAGGGGTTTGTAAGTTTTTGTCCTGACGACGGCCATCTTGGATTGGCTTTGTATCATATATTCCAACACTGGGTTTGGGACCTTTTGTCCATTCCCAACACGAAGACTTTCCCATCTTGGCTAGGTTGAGTGGGTATCCTTTTTTTTATTCATTTTAGTTTTATTATATCTGTTTATTGCACTTTTTGGGGTTATTTTCTTGTAGTGAGCCCTGGTTACCAGAGGGTGTCACTATTTAACTGTTTTAATGTAATGTGAGGATGTGGAAACTGACACGGAATATACTGATGTGGATACATATGTGGATGCATGTGGGGACAATACTAAGCGGTCTAAAAAGGCAGCACATTTATTTGACGAAAATACAGAAGTCATTTGTGAGGAACCATCTGACCTTACCCACTATTTCGTCAAACTGGAAAAATTACTAGTATTAAATATAAGACTATGGTGGGACATTACGTCATTGAACAACTATATTAGATGTAATAGGATTCCAAGGGGCTTACGTATCAAAAAGACCCCTACATTTGGGTTTATAAATAGACAATTCGAACAGGACTGGACTAATGCTTTGGACCAATGTTCATTAAAGTTAATGGAGCTGATTATCCAACAGAAAACCAAAGAGAAAGAGACTTTAATGTCGGAGATTAATATCTTAAGGAATAACTTAAAACCATTTGCTAAAATGGATCAATTCATCAAAAATGATAAAACTCTATTAACTAACATAGAAACCATTGAGGATATAATCAGCTATAAGAAGCATAACAAATTCGAAAGGGACCGCATAGACTACATCAAGGGTCAGGTGTATTGTTGGCAAAAACCCCAGAATAGGGATAATGCAGGATCCAGTACACCAAGGGGTTCTAGATCATTTTCCAAAGGGTGGTCTAAAAATACACCAAACAAATCTATCCTTAAAAGTAGACCCATGGAGGCTTCTAGTGTTGATTCAGATTTTTCTGACCATGAAGCAAGGTCCCATTCTGTTTCATTTGAAGGTTCCTCTGAAAGCATAAGGGACAATCATGGGAGATCCAGGAGTGACAGCAGGTCCTCCATCACATCTGCAACTGTTAGACCTAAATCAACAGAACAGTCTTCCTCCTCTTCTTTTTTACCGGTAGGAACAAGGCAGCGCTGAGAACCAGACGATCACGGAGGAAACGGGGAAGCACGTGGGAGAACAAAGAAAAAGAAATATACATAGATGTGATTAATAATAATGTAATTAATTTTTCAGGAGTAGAATTTTCGTTTGAACAGTTATCTTTGCTAAACAAAGGTCTGGGTTTTGCCCAGTTCAGGACTTTCATTTGTTTCAAACGGTCATTGACCTTCAAAGGTTTACCCGTAAGCTAACCATTAAGAATTTTTTTTCTTCTAGGGACAATTTGATGTATTAAATCCTACAAATGTTAATCCTCATGATGTTGATAGCTCTATTACTGCAGATGATGAACCGGATATTGATGTCTTGGTTAACATGTCCAATTTTAACTTTCAGGAAACGTGTATTGTCAGACATGGATGCACTATTAGAACAACAGGAGGAAGACTTGAATAACTTTTCACAACCATTTTTTGGCAATCACAACTCAGGCCTTAAAAAGAAGTCCATTTTTTGTCCCAATTTTAACAGGGGACCCTTTATTACTACATTTGAAAGATTAGTGGAAAGGGGTTTAAGATTATTGGCTCAAGGCTTTTCACAATCCTCAATGCATTCCAATAATCTGACATACACAGAGTTTCAACAATTGGACCAATTAAAACGTAGACATGATATGTTTAGAAATGCGGATAAGGGTGGGGCTCTGGTTGTGTTATCCAATGAACAATATAGACACGAGGTACTCAGACAGTTGGGAAACACAAATCATTATCAACTCCTTAAAGTAGATCCTACATCTAAATTTACATCTCAGCTTAATGAACTTATAGACTTTGGTAAGATTTTATGTGTCATCGATAAGAAAGAATGTGAATATTTGAGCTGTCCATATCCCATGATTCTGGTATTCCACCATCTCCCAAAGATCCATAAGTCACTGGTGGACACTCCAGGTCGTCCTATAGTGGCGAGTATTGGATCTTTGGGAGATGGGCTATCACGGTATGTGGACAGCTATTTGAAAACGTTGGTGTTCCAATTACCATCATTTATAAGAGATTCAGCGGATCTTATGGTCGATTTACAGGACTTGGTCTGGAAGAAAGAATCACGCTCGACGTGATATCACTATATACTATTATACATCACGATCACGGTTTATCAGCTATTAGTCACTTTTTGGATTTGTCACAATTATCCACTTCACTTTGCACATTTCTTTTAGAATCAATCACTTTTTTATTAACTCACAATTATTTTTTATTTGATTCACGTTTTTAGTTACAATTATTAGGCACCGCAATGGGCACAAGTTTTGCACCATCTTATGCAAATTTATTTATGGGTTTATGGGAAGCACAATATATATATCACAGTAATAATTTGTTTTGTTCCAATATTATATTTTTTAAAAGATTCATCGACGATCTCATAATGATATGGGACGGCGATGAAGCATCACTTATTTCTTTTATTAATGTGTTAAACACGAATGACCTTAATATTAGATTTACATTTGAACAAAATATTAATTGCATTAATTACCTAGACCTACTTCTGTACATCGACCATAATATGACCATCCAAACAGACATTTTAGAATACAGAATTCTAGGAATACCCTACTTTCAGCTAAGAGTTGCCATCCACGTTCGCTAGTTAAAAGCATTCCCAAGGCTCAATTTATCAGGTTAAAACGATTATGCTCTGACAATGATAGTTTCCTTGTACAATCCAGGGAACTGTCAGAAAGATTTTTAGCCAGAGGGTATACACATTCTGATGTTCAGTTAGCGTTTGAATCTGCAAAGTCTATGGATCGATTAACACTCTTGAAAAGTAAAAAAAGGATACCAAAGAATTGTAAAGATAATGTGAAATTCTTTTCCAGATACAACGTTGTAAGTCCTCTGTTTATCACTACATATAATCGTCAATCAAAATTAATATGTGATATTGTATATAAGCATTGGCAAACGTTGTCTCTGGATAAGGACATCTCCAAATTTGTAAAAAATGGTCCAAAGTTTACCTAGCGTAAGGCTAAAACTTTTGCTTCACACTTGTCACCAAGCCTTTTCCAGACTCGTTCAGAATATACTAATATACGAGGGATACCTAAAGGTTTTTTTGCATGTGGAAATTATTCCATGTGCAGATATGTACATACCACTAAATTTATAACGTTTGACGGTAATAAGACGAATTATTGTATTAAAACCTTCTTTAATTGCAATACCACTTTTACGATATACCTCCTACAATGTGGATGTGATAAGAAATATGTCGGACGAACTATTAGACCATTAAAAATGCGAATTACAGAGCATGTTCGTCTGATAAAAAGAAAAGATTTATCACATCCGGTGCCTAGACACTTTGCTAGGTGTCCAAGAGGTGGTATAGACAATTTTTCATATTTGGCTATTGAGCTTATTCCCCATCATGTAAGGGGTGGTAATAGAGAAGGCACATTGAATAGACAAGAAATGTACTGGATATACACTTTGAACACTCTCCATCCATTTGGCATCAACCAGGAGTGGGAGCTTAAACACTTCTTGGTGGGTTGACATGTGTGGGGGGAGTGTTCAGAGTGTGTATAAACTATCATTACACTATTAGAACAGCATATATCATGTGATTGTTATTGGGTATGTAGCATCTGTATGACCTTTTTTATATGCATCAAAGGGTTCCTATATCTTCCATGTATGTGCCCATAAATAATATTCACAATTATGGCATCTTTAAATGAATTGCTATTATTCATACCAAATTGATTTAAATAATTAATGTTTGTGTTCAGTATCCACATTTATTATATTATTTATTATTTTTTGTAATAATTATGTGAGCATTCAGTTTTCTTGTTTTTAATACCATGTTTTTAAACCATTCTTTTTTCTTAATTCTTATCTTAGAATATTTGTATATTGTCTGGTGTTTGTTGCATGTATCGGCCCTTGTATATATGGGGTGATGTGGGACTGATTCCAATGGTCTAATTGGTTTGCAGGTGAAGGGGAAGGTCCATCCCTGTGATTGAATAATTAATTTGAAATGTCATGCCCTATATAAGGTCTGCTAGTATGTATGGGTAATCACTCTTTGAAAAAGTCCATCATTGGACGAAACGCGTCAGAGTGTATTGTTCCTGATGCTCACTGTTGATTTTCAATAAAGTTTTTTACTTTTTTCAATGCGTTGGCTGTTGGAGTTGCTGTGACCGCGGTTCACCATTTCCTCTATGTCTGCTGTACTCCACACAGCATGAACGCGGCCAATTGTCCCAGACACCCGCGCTTATCGCGATTGCTTTGTTGAATTTCATGGATTCTGTTTCTTTGTGTGCAATGAAATTAATTAATTGCAATGTGTACAGTACTGTGCTACTGTGTCAATTTAAGGTGTTTAAAAATCAGAACTCTAAAATGCCAATTTCTGCACTCGGGTCTTAAGGCGGTACGGTTGGAAAACATCACACACCATGACATGGGTATTCCGAGTGGTACACCGGCCGAAGTTTTAGTATAATGGCCGCTGCAGCTGTATGTGCTGTATACTTATTTGGTACAGGTAAACCCCGTTATAGCGCAGCCCTCGGGTCCACCCCGAGACCACAGCGCTAGTAACAGGGTCACGCTAAATTTAAAAAAAATAATTGCCGCCGCGCACCTGATCGACACTCCGGTGGGGTTTTCTCACGATATGTAAGCTGGGGTCTGGTTGCTAGGGCCGCCTGGTTACCATGGCTTGTGACAGGTAGGCTGGACCAGCCTGTGACACACCCACTATGCCACCTCCTCTTGGCCGGTGAGCGAACTGCTCCTGCCCGGCTCCTCCCTCCTGGCCCTGCAGCTCCTTCCCAGATGAGATCCGCCTCCTGCCTGGCAGTGATGTGTCCCTTACCTGGCGGCTTGTGCGGAGTAAGGAGAGGTGTAGTACCGGGGAAGGAAGATCTGGGCCTGCGGTGTGAGAGGATTCGGAGAGCTGAATGGGTAGCGAGGTCCCGTTTGCGTCTCTCACATGTGTCCCGACACCCCCCCCTCCTCCCGACACCCCCTCCTGCCGACACCCCCCCTCCTCCCGACACCCCCCCTCCTCCCGACACCCCCTCTCCTCCCAACACCCCCCTCCTCCTGACACCCCCCCTCCTCCTGATGTCAGCTCCGCTCCGATCTCTGCAGCCGACACCAAAGGTAGGGAGGGGGAGTGGGAAGTGTGGTGTAGTGTGCTGTGAGAGTGTGTTGTGAGAGCTGTGTGCTGTGAGAGTGTGCTGTGAGTGCTGTGTGGTGTGAGAGCTGAGTGCTGTGTGAGCAGTGTGCAGTGTAGAGTGTGTGCAGTTTGTGCAGTGTAGTGTGTGCAGTGAGTGCAGTGTAGAGTGTGTGCAGTGAGTGCTGGGAGTGTGTGCAGTGTAGAGTGTGTGCAGTGTGTGCAGGGTAGAGTGTGTGCTGGGAGTGTGTGCAGTGTGTGCAGTGTAGAGTGTGTGTAGTGTGTGCAGTGTAGAGTGTGTGCAGTGTGTGCAGTGTAGAGTGTTTGCAGTGTGTGCAGTGTAGAGTGTGTGCAGTGAGTGCTGGGAGTGTGTGCAGTGTGTGCAGTGTGTGCAGTGTAGAGTGTGTGCAGTGTGTGCAGTGTGCAGTGTAGAGTGTGTGCAGTGAGAACTGGGAGTGTGTGCAGTGAGTGCTGGGAGTGTGTGCAGTGTGTGCAGTGTGTGCAGTGTAGAGTGTGTGCAGTGTGTGCAGTGTAGAGTGTGTGAAGTGTGTGCAGTGAGTGCTGGGAGTGTGTGCAGTGTGTGCAGTGTAGAGTGTGTGCAGTGAGTGCTGGGAGTGTGTGCAGTGAGTGCTGGGAGTGTGTGCAGTGTGTGCAGTGTATGCAGTGTGTGCAGTGTAGAGTGTGTGCAGTGAGTGCTGGGAGTGTGTGCAGTGTGTGCAGTGTAGAGTGTGTGCAGTGTAGAGTGTGTGCAGTGTGTGCAGTGTAGAGTGGTTGCAGTGAGTGCTGGGAGTGTGTGCAGTGAGTGCTGGGAGTGTGTGCAGTGTGTGAAGTGTGTGCAGTGTAGAGTGTGTGCAGTGTGTGCAGTGTAGAGTGTGTGCAGTGTATACTGTGTGCATTGTGTGCAGTGTAGAGTGTGTGCAGTGAGTGCTGGCAGTGTGTGCAGTGAGTGCTGGGAGTGTGTGCAGTGTGCTGTGAGCAGTGTGTGCAGTGTGTGCAGGTTGTGCAGGTTGTGCAGTGTGTGCAGTGTGCAAAAATATATATATTTTTTTTTTATTAATTTTTTTTTTAAACGAGAGCCACGTGAAAACCGCGTTATAACCGATTTTGCGGTATAACGGAGCACGCTATAATGGGGTTTACCTGTATATCCCTGTATACCTCTCCTTTCTAAAAAGATATCCAACCTTTTTTTGAACAAATTTATTGTATCTGCCATCAGTCTCCATGGGTAATGAATTCCACATTTTTACTGCCCTTACTGTAAAGAACCCTTTCCTTTGTTGCTGGTGAAATTTTCTTTCCTCCAACCTAAAGAGATGCCCCTGAGTCCTTTGTACTGCCCTTGGGAAGAATAGTTCATTTGAAAGCTCCTTGTACTGTCCCCGAATATATTTGTATATATATAGTTATCATATCCCCTCTTAGACGCCTCTTTTCTAATGTAAATAAATCTAATTTAGCTAGCCTCTCCTCATAAGATAGATTGTCCATCCCCTTTATTAATTTGGTAGTTCTTCTCTGCACTCTTTAGTTCCGTAATGTATTTTTTAAGGAGTGGTGCCTAAAAATGTACTCCATATTCAAGGTGTGGTCTGATGGATGATTTGTAAAGGGGCATAATTATGTTTACTTCCCTTCCATCCATTGCCCGTTTAATGCAAGATAAGATCTTGTTTGCCTTTGCAGCTACTGCATGACATTGGGCACTATTGCTAAGCCTGCTGTCTACAATCACTCCTAAATCCTTCTCCATTAAGGATTCCCCCCATTTATCACCATTTAATTTGTAAGTCGCTTGTTTATTCTTGCATCCCAAATGCATAACCTTACATTTGTCTGTATTTAACCTCATCTGCCATTTACATGCTCACGTTTCCAGTCTCTCCAAGTCCTTCTAGAGAGACATTAAATCCTGCTCTGATTCTACTAGCATACACAATTTAGTATCATCAGCAAATATGGAGACTTTGCTCTCTATGCCAACCTCAACGTCATTAATAAACATATTATAAAGCAGAGGTCCCAGTACCAATCCCTGAGATACTCCTGTTATTCTGAATGTCTCTCTGCTATATCATCCTGGATGGCCCTCCGCCGCCTTAAACTCAACATGGCAAAAACAGAGCTCCTCATACTTCCTCCCAAACCTGGCTCTACTACCTCCTTCCACATTACTGTTGGAACTACAATCATTCACCCAGTAGCCCAAGCACGCTGCCTAGGGGTCACACTCGACTCCTCTCTCACATTCGCCCCTCACATTCAAATCATATCTAAAACCTGTCGCTTTTTCCTCCGCAATATAACAAAGATACATCCTTTCCTCTGTTGCTCGACTGCTAAAACTCTGACTCAGGCCCTCATTCTCTCCCGTCTTGATTACTGTAACCACCTGCTGTCCGGCCTTCCTGCCTCTCACCTGTCTCCCCTACAATCTATCCTAAACGCTGCTGCCAGAATCACTCTACACTTTCCTAGATCTGTCTCAGCATCTCCCCTCATGAAATCCCTCTCCTGGCTTCCGATCAAATCCCGCATCTCACACTCCATTCTTTTCCACACTTTTAAAGCTTTACACTCCTTACATCTCAGCCCTAATTACTCGTTATGCACCATCCAGACTCTTGCATTCTTCTAAAGGATGTCTTCTTTCTACCCCCTTTGTATCTAAAGCCCTCTCCCGCCTTAAACCTTTTTCACTGACTGCCCCGCACCTCTGGAATGCCCTTCCCCTCAATACCCGACTAGCACCCTCTCTATCCACCTTTAAGACCCACCTTAAGACACACTTTCTTAAAGAAGCGTATGAATAGCACTGTGGATAATACTGGACATATGTTACATAAACCTTGGCCCCCTGCAGGCCCACTTACCAGAATTCCCTCCTACTGTCTCTGTACATTCTCCCTACCTACCAGTTAGACTGTAAGCTCCTCGGAGCAGGGACTCCTCTTCCTTAATGTTACTTTTATGCCTGTAGCACTTACTCACATGACCTGTTATTTATATTATCTGTTATTTATTTGATTACCACATGTATTACTACTGTGAAGCGCTATGTACTTTAATGGCGCTATATAAATAAAGACATACATACAATACAATACAATACACTACTCAATTCACGACTTTAGCCCAACCTGAAAGAGTTCCATTTATGAAAACCCGTTGTCGTCTATCCTTCAACCAGTTTTCAAGCCAGGTGCATATATTATTACTTAGTCCAATTTTCTTTATTTTGTACACCAACCTCTTGTGTGGAACCGTATCAAAAGCCTTTAAAAATCTAAGTAGACCACATCAACTGCATTATCCTTGTCTAAACTCCAACTTACCTCCTCAAAAAAACAAATAAGGTTAGTTTGGCATGATCTATCCTTCATAAATCTGACTATTACTAATAATTTTGTTTCCATTAGGTATTCCTGAATATTATCCCGTATTAAACCTTCAAGTAGCTTCCCTATTATTGAAGTCAGGCTTACCGGTCTGTAATTCCCCGGTTGTGATCTAGCTCCCATTTTAAATATAGGCACCACATCTGCTTTACGCCAATCTTGTGGTACTGAGCCTGTGGAAATTGAGTCCTTGAATATTAAATGTGATGGTTTGGCTATTAATGAACGTAACTCCTTAAGAACTCTTGGATGTATGCCATCGGGGCCAGTTGCCTTATTATACTTTAATTTTTTCACGCCGCTTATGAACTTCTTCTTCAGTTGAAATTGTTCATTAATATGTGGCTTCCTCCTGCGGCAAAATAGTAACTAGAAAAAGAATGGTGTATATAGCGCTAAAATACTAATTATACAGTGCATACAAATAAACAACAATATTGCAGTAATATGTGATAAATCACCTATATATGGCAAGGCTTCCAGGAATAACTAACCCAAACACAGTTAGTGGAGAAACACAAATAAACAATACAGACCGGCGCCTCAAAGTCCAATTGGGGGAACAATGGTATAGTCCAAAGAATAGCTGCAGTGTCCAATGGAAGATGATCAAATCTTTAGACAGCAGGCTCCACAGCAACAAAAAATCATGTGCAATGCAAGGGAGACAAAAGGAAAAATCATAGTGCAACAAGGTAAGAACTAAACATATAACACATAGACAAAAACAGACATACAACAATGACAGATAGGCTGACAAATATTTATGGAGTATTTAACAGAACACAATAAAATGCAATGAACAAGTCTAGAGCAGATGTCGTATCCGGTTTGTAAAACCGGAATCCTACTTACAAGACGTCCAAAAGGTACAGGCAGGGATAAATAGTGTGCGTTTTCTGGCGGCAGCTGCTGATAGACACGTGGCGATCGGGGGAGACTGCAAACACTTCCTCAGATCTGCATCATGCTGTGCATCATTGTGGGCTGCTTCTCCTGATGCCGTCTGTCGTTCCGCAACCGGAAACTCGTCACTGAGGGCGGGACAAATCACCGGAACTCCCTTCTCCTATTCCTGTATATCGTAGTACGCTTGCGTTGATCTGCTCTGCTCTGCTTGCTGCAAACTCTCTCTCAAAGTGCCCAACGCGTTTCGTGCGCATGCGCACTTCATCAGGGGCTATTAGACACAGTCCATGTAGTCTTTAAATACTGACAAGTGAACACCATTGGATGAAAGAATACCAATCAAATAAACTTGTAATAGCCTTAATTGGTTGGAGCTCCTGTCAGTCATGTCCTGTGTTCATGCAGCCTAAAAAACATACAAATACAAGCACAAAAACCACAAAAACTAACACATACTATCTTAATCAAATTAGATGACAAATATAATCATATATCAACTCCTGTTGCTATCGTCCCTATAGTTATCCATAGAACATACAGATAAGACATATTATAATGTATGCATCCAGTACACGAATCTGGCTGCTATTAATGTGACATGTTTATTGTATTTACACCTTGATAAACAGATGGCACTATTAGGTAAAAATATGTAAATATTAATTTAAATATTAAATATTATTATAAAAAATTATTTTAAATAGTTTTTTGTATTTACTAAAATATTATTATTTAACAGTTTAAAAAAATTATTAATAATAAAGATTCCCAGAAGAGGGACACCTTGAAAAGAAAAGAAGAAAAATGCACACAATGCGCACCAGAGATTAAAAATAGTAAATTATTTATTAATAAAACAAAAAATAACCGAGGGGATCCAACCCCACCTCAGTACATATGCGTCACAGATCAGGATTCAGTTACAATGAACAAAAACCACTAGAATAATCAAATATAACTAAATGAAACTAAATCTATAAACAACATAACAAACGGTATATAAAATAATAAAAAGAAAGACAGTGTTCAATAAAACGGGATAAATGAATCCTGGATTGGCTAAAAATATAGCTAAATAGCTGCCTGAGGCTGACAGGGGGAGACAGGGGGAGACGGAGACTTACACTGAAGCCCAGAGCGGGTTCTGCGGCGAACGTATTGGGGTCCGGACCACGCCACCGCAGAGATATTACCACCGCCTGAGCTTCCTGCAAACACCATCTTAGCCTGTCAGAATACGCGCAGAGTGACCTGTTGACCTCACGACAGGTCACTCAGCGTGTGTCAGAGACGGCGTTTGCAGGAAGCTTGGGCGGTGGTAATATCTCTGCGGTGGCGTGGTCCGGGCCCCAATACGTTCGCCGCGGAACCCGCTGTGGGCTTCAGTGTAAGTCTCCGTCTCCCTCTGTCAGCCTCAGGCACCTGTTTAGCTACTGCTTTTAGCCAATCCAGGATTCATTTATCCCGTTTTATTGAACACTGTCTTTCTTTTTATTATTTTATATACCGTTTGTTATGTTGTTTATAGATTTAGTTTCATTTAGTCATATTTGATTATTCTAGTGATTTTTGTTCATTGTAACTGAACCCAGATCTGTGACGCATATGTACTGAGGTGGGGTTGGATCCCCTCGGTTATTTTTTGTTTTATTAATAAATAATTTACTATTTTTAATCTCTGGTGCGCATTGTGTGCATTTTTCTTCTTTTGTTCAACACCCAAGAAAGCCGGTGTATTCAGGCTTTATCTTCTCTATTGATAGAAAGTGACGTCTTATCAGGTTCCCTAACTAGCCAATTGGTGGCAACAGATGTCTCATCTTTTTCTATATCATATGTAACCCCTTTCCCCTATGCCTAAGGGAAACCACAGGCGATTACGTGTGCTGCTGTTACATGTGAGGCTCACAGGAGGCCAAAGCCTCCACTTCTGGGGAGTCTGGGGTGTGAGAAGATATACCTGGACTATTGGTCAAAGGAGGAGTGGTCTAGGGTGAATGCAAGATGCCACCATCTTGAAAATGAGCCTCCATTTTGTCTTTATGAAGCTGAATAAAATGTTTGCTGTGTGCAAAAATTGAATGATTTTTTTTGCTCTTGGCGGACAGGCCTCCACTCATTTTTACTAAAATATTGCAAATTGTCTGTTGAAATAAGAATAATTTCCCTAATCTCTAGTATCTTGACAACAAGGCCAGATGGTGTTTTGATGATGTTTGCGGTCTACTCAGGAAACCACATTCCCCAAATAGAGAAAAAAATATATAGAGGAAAGGATAGCCTGTATAGTTTAAGTCTTTTAGCTTGCACAAGGGTTTGTAGGCTAATTGTATAAAAAAAACTGTATTTCTCCATTTAGTAAGTGCACCCCTTAGGGGAGGGACCAATGTAATAACAATTTGTATAAAGTGATTTATGATTATAAGGCAGATCTGTTACCTGTAGCGGTCCCCTTGTGCACTCGGATGCAATAAAACGCATTTGACATTTTGAACCCTAATTATTTTACTTGTATTCTTTTGGATAACTATATTTACAAAAGTCCCTACTAAAACACTCAACATCTACTGAAATATTTATAATAATTTTATTTTATTTACTGAGAGAAAACAGAAAACGACGATTAATAAAACCTAATTCAGTGTTGGAGAGTTTAGGAAGTATTGCCACCCTGGTTTCAATTGTTACCCACTGGTGTGCGTCCTCCTACTTGATTCCACTTCAACCTTGGATGTTACGGTAATTGAGATAACACCTCATATAGTCAGGTGTGTCTCTAAGTTGGTTTCCCTCTCAGGTCACCCTGTTGATCTTTGAAATATTATCCACTCGTTTTGATCAACCAATAGTGAAATCCCTGCATATATTCTCAGGATATCGCAAATGGTCACTTGCACATACATATAAATTGTCTCAACTGGTACCTGTGTGTGTGAAAACAACTAAAAATGAATATAAATAAATATATACAAACATGTCTGTGAAATCCACTCATATAACTCACAGTGCACAGAGTGTACCTTACCTCTTAGTATATGAGGTATAATTCCCCCTTCAAACATATATTGATCACCCTTGTGAAATTTGTGCTATAGTGCATGATGAAGGGACCTATAATCTTGTCCCTGTTATACTGTTATGCCTTGTAGAGGCTAAACATGAATAGAACCAATAGGCAGATATGGTAGTACTCTCTAGCTAGTGGTTGCCTCCTGGGGCCCACAACTTATTTAAACCTTGCTATTATGTAGCAAAGAATAAACACTGGCATATCCTGTTGGAGGATGGTGACTTAAGAACAGTCCTCAAACCCACAGCCTCTATCACATAGACACACGCAGACCGAAAAACTTAAAGGAACATTTGGAACATATTACTATAAGAGTCAACAACAGGAGACATGGCTAAAGTCAAAAACAGTAGGCACGTTTGCCTGTGGAAGCTGCAAAGCTTGCCAATATGTCAAACCCTCCAAAAAGTTATCCAATTATAACAATACAAAGGAGTATATCATCAGACAAAACATAAACTGTAAAAGCGCAGGGGTAATATACTGTATATATGGCCAATTGTGATTGTGGTGCCAAATATGTAGGAAAAACATATCTCCAATTTAAAACTCGTATCCTAGAACATATAGGCACCATAAGAAATAATATAGACACCCCTGTAGCAAGGCATACCAACCAAGTTCACAATGGGGAACTGAAACACATTTCCTTTCAGGGAGTAGACAACTTTTCACTAGGAATACGAAAGGGTGATTTGGATAATGTTCTACTAAGGATGGAGGCAAAATGGATATACACTCTGGGAACACAAACCCCTAAAGGGTTAAACTCAGGGTTTGCATACATGGCATTCCTATGACCTAGGGATGTGAAAAGGTATGCATATATACAGTCTTAACAAATGATATAAAGAATTCAAGACCAACACAGCACCTAGGAGGATAAAGTGGTAAAACTCTTTATTGTGGAAGGAAAATGATCATGAAATATTAATTATGACATCGAATACCCTGTTAAACCAAACAAATAAGTATAGGATTCAGTATTTACTAGGATATGATCTTGCATACTAAGACCCAAAATTGAGGTCTATATAAAAGTATACTAAATAATTAAGAAGAACTAAACATACCACGCAACGAGGGAGTTAATATTATAATCAACATACCCTAAATTTAACTAAAAAGTTCCACTTACCCCTGCCACGATGAATGCCATCCTTGTCCTCCCGTCCTCTGTCGGCAGCAACATTACTATAAAAAACAAACTAATGGCCACTAACACCATAATCACCTTAGTGTTTAGTAACTACTATAGTAATTAAGGGGTTAACTGCCCACCCTCGCTACCCTCTGGGATGACTAATTACCCTCCCCAGGGTAACTACCCACCCCCAACACCCATTGGTTGGCAACCTAAAAATACAATACATAACAATTAAATAAAAACAAGAATTTGCCTAAAAATGCATTGCTTGTCACTGTTTATCTACACCTTGAAAGGTGCATAGATAAACAGATTGGCAGTCAATGGGCAAGCAAAACAAATTCCACAATCAAAATACAATCAATGCGTTTCTTACCTTTGATGTCTTCACCCCTGTCTTACGCGAGCACCAAAATCTTGACCCTCAACGCAATGCTCTTCAAACAGCCAATGCGCAGAAGTCCGTTATCATATGTTGATTGAAGAGACGTCTACCCGGTGAGTTCTTTCTTTTTTCTTCTTTCTTTCCTTCTTTCTTTGTAATCCAAAATAGGCCCAGAGATGTTGATCCATGTATTATATAATGATATAAGGCCTGTAATGTCACATTTGAGTATCAAATAGTATACCCGCAGATTTAAACATGGCGGAGACTCCAGCACCCCAACCTGGGTCGTGTATCTCGAGAAGCATGGGGTCTCCGAGGCTGAAATTAATGCGGTTCAGCTTCCATACTCTATTATTAAAATTAATTAACATTAAAACTGCACGATCGCCTGTAAGAGATGTGCACGGAGATGCAGTTCTCTCCATGCAGCTCTTCTAGGCTGCAGTTTAAACAAACAGTTTCAGTGCGATAAGATTTAGAAAAACAAAAACAAAGTAGGGGGATCTTGCATTTTTTGACTGGGTTAAATGGATGTTGATTTTTCTTAGTGAATACCATCTTGACACACATGTTTTATAGTGCGGTTAAACAATGCAAAGTCGCTTGGCATTGAACTTAATTTATCGAGGTTTAGTGAAAAGGCTCCTTAGTTTTTAGTTGAGAAAAACGTCAGTGAGTCATTCATGCTGTTTGTTGAGTAATGGTCCGCTTTAACATTCAACATTCAATTTTAATTTTTTTTTAAATAAGAGCAAAGAACGCCTAAGAGTATAGCGCAACAAAATATAATAAATACAGCTGAACCCCGTTATAGCGCGGTGCTTGGGGTCCAAATAATCTAATCGCGTTATATGCGGATCGTGGTAAAAAAAATTAATGCGAACATTGCACCTCTGCGTGGTTCTGCGGCCGCTGCAGGGAGAGAACTGGGATAACTCTCCTAGCTGTCCCAGACCCGGAGGTGCAGCAGCACCCCAACGCAGGACTGATTCAACATCAGCAGCAGCTGGCAGCTCTCCCCTCTCCCTGCTTCTGCCTTCAGCTGCTGTCAAGGAGAGAGAAGAAAATCAGAGCCAGCTCCCTTAAAGAGAGTATATCTCTGTGTGTGTGTCTGTGTGTCTGTGTGTCTGTGTGTCTGTGTGTCTGTGTGCCTGTATGTGGGTGGGAGGGGTTAAAAATGGAACTGGAGGGGTTAAATACCTGAGACTGACAAGGGATCCCCCTGAACAGAGAGCAATGGTAACTGGCATCAAATGATGCTGCGGTGTCCACGTGACGTCGCCATGGCAACGTGACGTCCCATGACCACGCAACGTCATTTGACACCGGAGCCAAGGGGGGAGGGGCACAGGCAGCAAGCTCCTTGCCACCTGGCACATGACAAGCTCTGGCCACCCCAGCAAAGAAAATGGCATGGTCGGAGATTTGCATATATTTGGGAGCCATGCTCACATCGCATTATAAGCGGATTCATGTTGTAACAGGGTTGAGCTTGTACAAACAGGATTATATTGGCCATTACATTCATACTGTGGGAAAGACAGGGCTAATGCCAGCCTGGAATAAATACATTTTTTGATTAGCGCAGTTAATCAAACGTACAGTATAAAAATGTGATGTGCATATCAATAGCGTATCGAACTATCGTGTGTGTGGTGTGGTGTGTGTAAGAGAGGGTGAGGGAGAAAAAAAAAGAAAGAGAGCAGGAGTTCCAATGTTCTTTTATAGTCCATGCAAAAAAAAAAATGAAAGCACTGTCAACACTCATATTCCTTTATAATCTGTGAAATATATTAAATTAAAGCTAAAATAATCTGGTTTGAGGCTGAAAGCCAAACTAGCCAAAGTAATTTAAGGTTGCCTTAAATCAGTGTCAAAGTTATAATAGGTTGTTTTAAGTTAGGTTAATAGTTGGCATCAAAACGTTTAAAATACTCATAAATCTGTACCTGATTGAATAGTTTCATGAACAGGACCCTTTGTGTTTCAAAGAATATTATGAACACTACATCTTGCTTGCCAGCGATGACATCAGAAGAATGTACTTATTTTTAAGTGAAGATTTTACATACTTTCTTAAATCCAGATGTTGGTACACAGTATATATATATTTGTAAATGTATATGAATATATATGTGCATAAACATACCAGTTAAACTATTGGTTTATGAACCCATTATGTACCCATATAATAGGTACATTGTTTGTTTATGAAACCATTCAATTAATTATCCTTTGCTCAAACACAGCACCATATAAGTCAGTTTGTGTTCAGCCTCAATCATATTTTTTCCCCATCGTAAAGCCAGAAAAGACTTAATAAAATTGTATGCTATAGAATGATGGAATGTTCACAGTTTCTACTGTGAATATGCATGAGAATAAGCACTGCTATTGACATATACAATTTTTCCACTGGAAGGGTTAATTGTCATTGTGCAGGGGGCATTGGAATTAGTGTGGGGGTTGCAATTTAATTAGAATAGGGGTTAATAAATTCAATGTAATGTAACTGAGGCTCTTATAGGGCAAATTATATTAACCATTCAAGCTAAGTTTGTTACTTTGGTCTGTTCTTTAATTATGTACACAATGTCTACAAGCTTGGTTCATTTGTTTGGTTAGTTGGGTATTTAATCTCAGAACTGTGTTATAGATCAATTAATCAATTTTATTTTTGTTTGTAGTACATTTTTAAGATTGATGTTCTTGCTATTAAAAATCTAAGGGTGGTCCTGTGATACTGCAAGCCTATGAGTGCCATCTATGCTGCTCCCTGCACTACTGAAGCTGGATCCGAACTGATGTCTCCCATTTGCTCCATCCACGCTGGGACGTCATCCGCCGGCTATACTGCATACTAAGGTAGAATTGTCCTATAGTTGGTAATAATTATCCATTGTATGATTTCAGTACATATGTCCATATGTCTACTTTTGCAGAAGTGGTTTGCATCTTAATACACACTACAATCTGGCTATTAGGACATTTATATATCTACATTGTATGTTATCTGTGAACTATTAGTATCACATTTTATGGACCATTCTCCTCTGATTGGTGACTCTTGTTGTACTATACCAACAAACGTATTGCTTTCACTAGAACTAGAGTTTCTTCTACTACATTCATACATTTTCTCTGTCTACAGGGTTTGGCCCAACCATTTTATTTGTAACAATTTTTACATTTCTACCTATAAGCAGGAATGGTCGAGAGTACATGCATCTTCCCTCCACAACTGACAATTATTTTCTTTGACCTACAGTATCACTAGCAAAGTAATATTAACTTTTTACTTTTTATGCTGCTTACCTGTATGGGTGGACAAGAGATAGGGGAACGAACCCCTCGAGATACTGTGGCTACCAAAACCGTGGTGGTTCAATTTATGCAAGTCCCTGGTAGCAAGAGGTGGACATCCTTTAATTTGTAAAGACAATAAGCAACCCAGATTTAGCCGTGCAGACTAAGGCAGGGCGGGGGGCTTTATACCGGGGGAGATACCTGCGGGCACGTCCAGGGAAATGCCCGAAAATAAACCCCAAACAGTAGCAGTGTGCCTCACCCACGCCCTGTGTCCCGGACTAAACCCAGCGGTACTCACGACTCCTTGTGTGAACTGCCAGAGTGCTGGTTAAGGGGTTGCTCAGCGGTCTGCTGTATGGTGGTGTCCTCGTGTGCTCCAGCAGGAAGTAGGAGAGATAGGTTGAAAAAAGCGAGTGACGCCGCGGTCACGACTCCTCTAAACAGCCAAACGCATGTAGAAAAAATAAAAAACTTTATTGAACAAACAAGTGAACAGCAGCCATAGTCAACCTCTGACGCGTTTCGTCCGGGTCACGGACTTTTTCAGACCCTCTCAGATGTGACTAGGGCTCTGTTCACATTGTTTGTTCATAGTTTTTTATTTTTTCTACATGCGTTGGCTGTTTAGAGAGTCGTGACCGCGGCGTCACTCGCTTTTTTCAACCTACTGTATGGGTGTCTGGTATGTTAAGATTTTTGGTTTGAGTGGTTACCTCCTCATGCACAGAATCTTGCTTTTCTTCCTTGTTTAAAGCAGACTTCTACAGTATACTGTATATATTTTAGCTTAATCTACTGTGTGGCGTATCTGTAAAGCTCTAGCCAGGTTAAATCCTCTCTCTCTCTCTATCAACAAATGTTTCTATATCTATGGTTTATTGCAATTGCATCCCACCACAATTATCCTGTATCTTTTATCAGATAATCCTTTAACAGCCCAAAATTGCAGGATTGATTCATCAGTTTTAAATCTCTTATAAACTCATCAATATTTTAATGTGTTTTCTGCAGTTTGGTATTAAAAATACATCTTTGTAAATTTTACAATTTCTATGCATTATGACTCCAACTTTTTTATCACTGATTAAAAGTCTTTAATGAGATCATGTTACTTTAAAACTGCTATATATGTCTAGTACTTCTGCCACAGTAACTGTAAACAACACATTTATTGTTAAGGTATACTCATCATTTACCTCCAGATATAATATGTACCTTAGCTTGAAACATTCCAAGTTTCCTCTGAATTTCCCACAAACCTTCATAGATGGTGGCTTGAAGTTGTCTATTTCCAGTGGTGCTTATTTCAAGTATTGATAATCCTGTTAAAGGTTGCTGCTGTTACACATCTCTCTGAGTTGTTCCTTTTTGTTTTGCAGATAAAGAGTATGTGCAAACGTTGCTGTACCCAACTCCTGCTATTATGTATTGCTCTTATGTTCTATAAGAGCTAGTAAAACCCTTTTCAGGTAATAAACATCTTTATTTGAACTTAACAATTTATATTTATGTCATATCCTCTAGGGCATCGTTTCTGAACCTGTGGTCCATGGATTCCCAGTGGGTACGTGAAGCATCATCAGGGTGTACACATGGGCGTTCGCAGGAGGGGGCAAGGGGGGCGCTTGCCCCCCCTAGATCCAGGGCCACCAACAGCAGGGGACAGAGGGCACTGGCGTGGCAGGATTTAGCGCGCTCACGATGTGCAAGGAAGCGCGCGCGTCTCTGCAAAAAAAAAAACCTCCCTTGTCTCCTGATTGGTTGGCGCGTGTTGGCACGCTGCCAGGATTTTTTTTTTTGGCCCTCGCAAGCTCTATCTGAGCTTGCATAGTGAGGCCCGCCCTTTCCTCATGGAGCAAGTCAGGTGACACGTCTCCATGCCACTCCTTCCCTCCCCCTTGTCCTCCTGCTCTGATTCCCCCCCCCTGCTCGATCCCCCCCCCGTTCCAAATCTTCCCCCTGCTCTGGTCCCCCCCGTTCTTATTCCCCCCCCCTCCCGGCTCCGTCCCCCCTCCCGTTCGATTCCCCCCCTGCTCCGGTCACCCTTTCCCATTCTGATTCTCTCCTGCACAGGTCCCCCCACGTTCCGATCCCCCCCCCCCTGCTCCGGTCCCCCCCGTTCTGATTCCCCCTCTGCTCCGGCCCCCCCCGTTCCGTTTCCAGCCCCCCTGCTCCGATTCCCCCTGTTGCGAGTGTCTGAGTTTGTGTCTGAGTGTGTGTGTGTGAGTTGAAGTGGTGTGAGTGTGGTGTGTGTGTGTGTGAGTGTTGTGTGTGTTGTGTGTGTGTTTGTGTGTGTGTGTGTGTGGTGTGTGTGTGGTGTGTGTGTGGTGTGTGTGTGTGTGTGTGTGTTTGTGTGTGTTGTGTGTGGTGTGTGTGGAGGTGGTGGATCAGGGGAGGAAATGAAGGTGAGGAGGGCATTCCGGGAGTGGGTTTAAGTCAAGGGGGTAATTGGATGGAGGGGGAGAGTGAGGAAACGGTGTATAGAGGAATGGGAGGGGGGTGATGGGGGAGGTGATGAAGAAGAAGAGGGGGTAAGAAAGAGATGGGGCAACACCTTGGAACCTCTGCATAGGTGGCACAGACAAGGTGGTGTGTGTGTGTGGGTGTTGTTTTGTGTGTGTGTGTGTGTGTGTGTGTGTGTGGTGTGTGTGTGTGGTGGTGTGTGTGTGTGTGGTGTTGTGTGTGTGTGTGTGTGTGTCGGGAGTGGGAGAGAGTGTTGAGAGTGAGAGAGAGTGTCTGAGAGTGAGAGTGTCTGAGAGTGAGAGAGAGAGTCTGAGAGTGAGAGAGGGATTCTGAAGGGGAGGGAGTCTGAGGGGGGAGTCTGAGAGAGTCTGAGGGGAGAGAGTCTGAGGGGAGAAGTCTGAGGGGGAGAGAGTCTGAGGGAGAAAGTCTGAGAGAGTCTGAGGGGAGAGAGTCTGAGGGGGAGAGAGGCTGAGAGAGTCTGAGGGGGAGAATGTGCTGAGGGGGGGGAAGTCTGAGAGAGTCTGAGAGGGGAGAGTCTGAGTGGGAGAGGTCTGAGAGGGAGAGTCTGAGAGGGTCGATAGGGTCTGAGAGTGATTTCGAGGAGTGGCATGAGAGAGAGTCTGAGAAGTCTGGTCTGAGACGGGAGAGTCTTGTCTGAGAGGTCGAGTCTGAGAGGGAGAGTCTGAGAGGGAGAGTCTGAGGGGGAGAGTCTGAGGGGGAGATATGTCTGAGGGGGGAGAGTGTCTGAGGGGGAGTGTCTGAGGGGGAGTGTCTGAGAGGGAGAGTCTGAGAGGGTCTGTCTGAGAGGGAGAGTCTGAGAGGGAGAGTCTGAGAGGGAGAGTCTGAGGGGGAGAGAGTGTCTGAGAGGGAGAGAGTGCCTGAGGGGGATAGGTGTCTGAGGGGGAGAGAGTGTTGAGGGGGAGAGAGTGTCTGAGGGGGGGAGGTGGTCTGAGGGGAGTGAGTGTCTGAGGGGGAGTGGTGCTGAGGGGGAGAGAGTGTCTGATGGGGAGTGTCTGAGGGGGAGAGTCTGAGAGGGAGAGACTGAGAGGGAGGGTGTGTGTGTGTTTGTGTCTGTCTGTCTGTGAATGAATACAGACACCAACCCACAGTCAGTCAGTCACCCACCCAAGTGTCAGTCAGTCACCCAAGTGTCAGTCACACACGAGTCAGTCAGTCACCCACCCACCCAAGTGTCAGTCACCCACCCCGTCACCCACACACCCCCCACACCCACTCTCTCTGTCTAGTTAAAATTATGCCCCCCCCTGAAAACATTTCTGCGGACGCCCATGGGTGTACATAAGATATGAGATATATTTTGAGAAGTGAAAGGTATATTGGTCTTTACATAAAATTACATTTCTACTATATCTCCCAAGTGACTTACAAAGAAAAGTATGTATGTGATTGTATTGTTTCTATTTGTGCATGCACTTGTTATACAGTACACATCCTTTATCTTTAACCGTCCCTCTCACAGGATCCACAGAAGTACCAGTATTCTGCTGCTTTTTCCTTCCATTTTGGTAAATTACTTACAGTATGTTCCCTTTTAGAAAAAAATCTTAGAAGTGGTGGTTACTGATATCCGAGTATAGGAAACAACCAAGAGTAATATAATAAAAGTTAGTATTTATTCATCAAAGTGGAAGGACATACAAAGAGTGTATACTCTAACGCGTTTCGTCTCAGATGACGGAGCATCGGTTGTTCTTGAGGTTTTCCTCATGTATTTGGGGTGATCCTCCTTCTCCTATATGTTCACTTTTACATTATTACCTGCTTATGCTGTTTAAGTGACTGGGCATTACCTTGCTCAATGTCATGATAATATCATGAGATATTAACGTTGGTTAGAAATTATGTTAAAAATACAAGATATTGAAAGGTCATGACTACTTGTTAACAATACTCTTTTGTTAACTATGTATTGCCTTCCTTTTGTTTGCAGTTTTCAAAACTAATAAAATGTAAGTTACAAAAAAAACAAACAAACAAGAAATGGGTTTAATGACAGGTCAAGACCCTACCTGTGTCTGCATATCTACAAATAGGGCTTAATTGGAGGGGGCTATCACTGATGGCCCACTAAAAGTGAAAGTGTGTTGTTTAGAAGGCTATAGATGATAGCCAGATCCTGGGCTGTCAGCCTCAAATAAAACTACTGGTATAACATTCTTGAATGATGACAAACAGGTGACCACATAGTTGGAGGACTTTATTAAAAATGAGGATACCATGTGACAACATCTATTCTGAATATCAATCTCATAATTTCAATAAGATAAATCAAATCATACCACACATTGTATGGGTAAGGGGTTCCCAAGACAGATAATTGTTTCTCCTGTGAAAATAGATGTTAGCTGTCAAATTCTATATGCAGGCATGTATGTGGTGAGCACAGACACAACCATGAAAATGGCATTGGTCTAAGTATTATAAAAAATAAAGTTATGAGGCCTTTTATATATTCAGTCACACTTTAAACATCACAAGATGAGTTTTATTTTCAAGTCATAAAAATGTCAGCCCAAGCTGATTTACGACAGGGGTGGGTTTTATGTGTGTTTGAATGCAGAAGGTCTGTGCATAAATGTTTGCATGTTTGAATAGAAAATAAGAATTCAACATTGCTTTTTTGGGATCAGACATATGAATTTTCATCTTTTCTATGCCAGTGACCTCTCTGGGAAGAACTTATGATGTGTGGTAACATATAGGGAATTATCCTATGTTTATCTTTTTATTTTAAGAAACTTGTCTGCATTTATTGTAACTGTATGGTATTGTAATAATATTTTTTCTATAATCTAAGCACTGTATATTTGAATACCAAAGCCAAATTTTAATAAGTAATGCTTTGGGCTCGGATTGACCTGTTGCACACTCTGTAGAGAGTATTTACATTTTAGAAACATTTTGCTACAAAAGATTTATGTGTTAAGTGCATAGATTCTATTTAATAAACAGGGACCTAAGACCCTGGCAGATATATATAATTACATATATTTTCATATGGCTTGGATGGTGGCAGTGGCTAGATATGATTGCAATTGAGTAAAGGGGTCAATATTAACTAATTGAAAGTACCTTGCGCAGCAGAAAGCTGAGTTGTGTATAATAACTCTGGTTGCATATCTATGTCACGTACTCACAAGTATGCTATTCATGACAGATGGTATATTGGAATGGATTGAGGGAAGATATTGTTAATTTGAGGGAATTTGTGAAGGTGAAAAGTGGTGCAGCCAGAGATCTGTGTATTAACGCTTGACCCATATGCAGGTCATGTGATCACAGGTGTGTGGTACGTGACACTCAAGTATTGGATAAGTTTATTAAGTGTCAATTAATTTTTGCTAAGGTATTACATACTGTATTATTATAACTGTCTGAGTAGGTCCTTGCACATGTAGCATATTTCCAGAACAAGAAAACATGTTTTATTTAATCTGTTGCTGTAAACATGATTGTAATAGTATATTGGCGGGGTTTTGTACTCTGCTTGCAAGAAAGACAGGAATTGTGCAGTGATAGGGCTGCTAGCAGTTTTGTTGTAGATACAATAGATGAGAGCCTTGCGTTATATAAAATGATATATAATCTTTGTTTGAATTCCCAATAAAAGGTTTTTGAGTTATTGTGTCTCTTCTTTGTAATGATACAGGTAGGTTAGCATGAAAATAAAAATGACTGAGTCACCATGGAGAGGGAGTATGTGAAGTCTCACACTGAGAACAAGGGATACGCAAGCCAAAAAGGTTCAGAACCACTGCTCTAGGGCATTGAAAGTATGTGACTTTGCTCTTCTAATATATCCAGGAAAAACTTCACTTCCTTTGATGCTTTAAGGGATGAGGACTGATGACTCTGCAGGGGAGGGGATATGCACTGTAAGAGGCTATAACTTTTTCTAGCTCTCTGTCTCCCTGAGTCTGGGAAGTGACTCATGAAGAATTAATGTGATGGTGAGGGGAAACCAGGCTCACTAATAAAGGTTAAGCCCACTTGGTTTCCCCTGAGATGTGTTTTGGGGGTCCTAGAGTGCAAGCTCTTGGACCTTACTGTTGTACATTCACTGCTATGCATTACTGCTGCAGCAGCTTTTATTCTAACAAATCGCCGTTTTTTCCCTGGCTTTTTCCTGGAATGCGACACTCTTCACCTGGCGCATGCCGCGTTCATTTTGCATTCCCAGCCACGGGTGATGCGTTTATTGATAATGGTTCGGATTTAATAGGTTGCAATTCTTCGCATGTCCGCCAGATAGCAGATATTCATGAATTGTAATGCGCATGCGCTTCAGTAATGTGTCGACTTGCAGGTGTTTCGTTTAAAAAAGATACCACAGTGTGCTATTGTAACTTGGCCTTGAGACTGAAGGAAGAGGTTGCAAAAATGTATCAATTTAGGCTTTTCATATTAAAGAAAGACAAAGACCAGTTTCGGTTACAGTATTCTCCAGAGACCCGCCCGCCATGAGTGTTCAAGTGCAGCCCGCTTTCCAAAAACTCGACAGAAGTTACGCGTATTTGATATGGGCCGCAATTAATTCAACAGAGGATAAGATGGCAACAGTTGTTCAAATTTATCAGTATTTTGTCGAAAACTATGACTTTTACAAATTTTCGCCAACTCCTCATACGTGGAAGCGTGCAATAAGGAAAAGGTTATGTAGCGATCCCTGTTTTTATCGTATTGAGCCACAATTTGTTGGAGGGTATTGGTGTGTATCACCGGCTTTTTCCTGTATCTATGATCATGATGATGGCAAAAGGTGAAGGGTCATGTTAAAACCAACTAAGAAACGACAGTCGCTGCCAAGCAATGCACCAGCACCGGCTTCCAATGACGGTCCCGCCGTCAGTGACAACCCTGAACGGCTTCTACAGTACTGTACTGCAGATACTGATCTATTGGTGGAACGCTAGGCGCATGCGCATTAGAACCTTTTTGAAACGCATACAGTATGCGTGTCATTACATTGACGGTAGGCGCATGCGCATGTGAACAGGAGACGCCCCCCGAGAAAATTATTGGTGGGACTGGCTGGGAACTTCTTTAGGGGGCTGACCATTACAGTAAAACTTTTCTTTTTGTTTTTCCTCAGAAAAGAAAACAGCTAATGGAGGGATTTCGATGGATAATATCGCTTTGTGTAACAATGCCTGCTGAATCGGATTTAAAAACCCACGTACCGGAGTCTACAGTTTAGTGGCCATTGTTATTGATTAGGATAGAATACTGTACCTGAAACAGCATGCTGATGTTTTCCGGCCGTACAGTATACTGTACAATACTTTTTTATATACAGTACAGTACACTGTGTAATAAACCCGAAAACATAAAAACTATGCATTTATTCTACATGTATCACATACATTATGTGTCTTCTACAGTATACAGTGCCAGTACATACAGTACAGTTTGTGTCTTCTATTTTTTTTAATACTCTTATACTGAGCATGCCTACAGTATACAGTGCAGTATGCCTCGACATTCTAGAAACACTGTATTTTGTTACAGTAGCAAAGGAGCAAATGGAACAATGTAAAACAAATCGACATGTTCTTTTATTGGTGGAGTAAGTGCAAAAACATTTATTTACAAATACTGTACAATGTAGAAACATTTTAAGTGCACAGCAATTCAAAACATCAACCGATGTATGGTTTGCTGCTACATTTGTGAAAACATTTATGTCAGTCAGTATGGTTTACAGTCACATGTTTTAAAAACAAATTCTTTATTCATAAAATAAGCAAAATGCAACATCTCCTTTATTAAAGAACGACAAGTCAAAAAATATACTGTACAGTGGGATGGTGTGCAAAACAGTCTGCACCAGTACAGTCCTTGAGGGCAGCAAAAAGGGCGGGTTTTCAGGGTAACCTTTGAAAACCGTGCCTGTTTTCGGCCCCCAGGGACTGGAATTGTGCATGTCCTGTGTGTGTGGACAGCAAGTTAAAACATTTCTTTATAAATACAAGTAAAAAAAACACACAACAACATCTCCTTTATTTAAGTACAGCAGGTCAAAATATGTAAAGTACAATACAGTTCAGCACAACAGTATGGTCTTACAGAAAGTCCTCCGCATTGTCCGTCCATGGCCTTACCTGTGATTACAAAAAATTTTTATTCATAAAATACAGTACACAAACGAAACATCTCCTTTATTAAAGAAACATATAAAGTACAGTGGGATGGTGTGCAAAACTGTCAGTCAGACCTGCACCACTACAGTCCTCGAGGGCAGCAAACAGGGTAGGTTTTCAGGACAACCTTGAAAACCATGCCTGTTTGTGGCCCCCAGGGACTGGAATTGTGCAGGTCCTGTGTGTGTGGACAGCAAGTTAAAACATTTCTGTATAAATACAAGTAAAAAACACACAACAACATCTCCTTTATTTAAGTACAGCAGGTCAAATCATGTAAAGTACAATACAGTTCAGCACAACAGTATGGTCTTACAGAAAGCCCTCCGCATTGTCCGTCCATGGGCGATTCCTTGCATGGCGCAAAACGCCATTAATGCAGTCTCGAACGCCTTTCATTAAAGGATCTGTAATTGGATAAAAGCGCTGCATTTCATCCAGAATGTTCTTTCTTAAATTGGCAGGAAGCGCCTTTTTTACGTGATTTCCGTCGTAGTTCACTTTGAAGACCCAGTCGCAGTACAACGAGTAGGGAACATGGTGCTTAAAAAGTAACAAGGCATACTTGTGGGGTTCACCAGCACTCTTCACCCTATACTTCTCCCTGAGCGCCGGTGGCAGATCGCACAGGGTGATGTCAGGCACCGTATCGATGCGAGCGACTGTAGGTCTTTTGGGAGTGGGAGTGCTTGAGGCGACGGGCGATAGTAGGTTGTCTGGGAGGAAGCTTTCCTCCGGTCTTGGTCGCCGTGTTGTCTCCTGGCGTGGTCTTGACGGGGTTGTCATGTCCTCCTCAACGGCATACATGTACACTACATCTTCTGGTGGAGGGGGTGCGCTTGGTGATGGAAGGGGGTCGAAGGTCCCATTCATCACATCCATGTCACCCCCCTGCTCCAGCGTCGGGGAAACAGGGGCATTAACACCGAGCAAATAATGTATGCCCGCTATATCAGCCTCTATCTTCTCCATCCGTCGATCCATCCGTTGATCCATATGTTGCATCCGTTGATCCATATCTAGCATCCGTTGATCCATATGTATCATCCGTTTATCCATTTTTAGCTTCCGTTGCTCCACATTTAGCATTGTCTCCAGAAGCAGGTCTATCTTTGCTAGCACAATAGAGTTCCTGGGGAGATCCACACTTATCCCATTCAGCATCCGGTCTAACGAGCTGCTTCTTGTGCATGGCGTGTTAACATCTGGGTGGATGGGTGCAACGGAGGATGAGATGGGGGTTCCATGGAGAGAAGCGGCAGCGACGTCGAAGAAGAGTGGAGGAGGTGACCTGTGGATATCCAGTAGAGGAGAAGCGGCAGCGTCGTCAAAGAGGGATGGAGAAAGTTACCTTTGGATTTCCGGGCGAGAAGCAGAGTCGTCCAAGAGCAAAGGAGAAAGTGACCCGTGGATTTCAGAGGCAGCATCGTCAGATAGAACTGGAGAAGATGGCCTGTGGGTTTCCGGGAGGGCGGCGGCAGCGTCAAGGACGAGGGGTGGAGAAGACGGGCTGAAGATTTCCGGGACAGCGGCGGCAGAGTTGTCGATGCGTATGTGAGGAAGTGGTCTGCGGGTTCGATGGGTTGGCTGCCAATCGTTTTGCGTCGAGAGAACATCACCGTATATCTTCTTGATATAATAAGGCTGACGTCTATTAAAACCCTTAGCCTTTGGGGTCAGCAGAAGGTTGTCTTTATTGGCCGTAGCCTGTCGCTTTTGCCTTGGCTTGGAAACGGCAACCGCCTTTCGCTTTTTTTGCTTGACAGGCACGGCAGAGGCGAGTTGGTTCCTGTGTCCGTAGAATCGGGGTTGCTCCATGGAAGCAGGTGGCACAATGCAGTATCTGGACAAGGGCAAGTTCAGATAAAGATCATCGAGTGGTGGGCTATGCAAAGTGTGTAACCTTTTATGCATGGCGACCAGGTACAGGTGTTGAAAGTGGGCGTACTCTAATGTAAGTCATTACCGTATAAATACACCATCCATTTTGTGGATTCACTGCACATTGAATACACATCGACTAAACATCGAATATACATTCTTGTGTTTGTATTTCTTTCTACTCGCAGCAATGCCTGTTAAAAAGTTTTCCAAGGAGCTCAGCATGCGAATTAAGGAGATGTACACGAGCGGACACCGAATTGCTGCTATCCAACGCTGGTTAGCTACTTCTGGCATCGTTGTGCCAGCAACCACCGTGAGCTATCATGCACACGGAAAAAACTGTGTAGGGAGACAACTCTTCTAGTGGACAAAATAAGTGAGGAGAATGATGAGAAGAGTGCAATAAGGGTCAAAAACACTCTGCAGGAAAAGCACAATCTGACTGTATTTGAGAGCAGCATAAAGAAGATGAGATGCAGCATTGGATGGAAATATGGACGTGTGAGGTTAGTACTGGACAGTACAGGAGGTAAAAGTGTTGTTTAGCAAACTGTACTGTACCGCTAAAATTATTTATTCCTTATCATTACAGAGCGTACCCCATGATACGGATGCAAACAAAATCAAAAGAGTGGTCCAGGCCCAGGCATGGATCGACAGTGGGGAGACTTTCCAGGATTGCATCTTCACTGATGAGTCTACTGTGTCGCTGGAGAGATTTGCAAGCTTTGCATTCCACAAAAAAGGCCGCATATCTTTGAAGCCGCGGCCAAAACACCCAGTGAAGCTGCATGTGTGGGGTGCCATCTCTAGACGTGGACCAGGATGCATTGTCATCTTTGAAGGTAAAATATATCAAATATAATGTAGCCTTATGCACTGTACTTTACTAGTGTAACCTTACTGTATGCACTGTACTGTACTATTGTGCAGTTTTTTGAGCACTTTTCTTTTCTTGCTATAGGAATAATGAATAAAGCTTTCTTCCAAGACAACATTGTCCCTGCAATATATCACACACGAGTTCCCCGATGGTCACCGCTTCTACCAGGACAACGATCCGAAGCACACCACGTCAACAGCGCATATCCTTGAGCACGGTATCAACTGGGTGAAGACGCCAGCGGAGTAAGTGCAGTAGACCGTGTCTCATTTTTTCCCCCACTGTTTTTACTGTGTACTGTATCTCTTAAACTAATTGTCCTTTTTTTCCAATGACAGATCGCCAGACTTCAATCCGATCGAAATGGTCTGGCATCAGCTGAAGGACCTTATCCGGAAAGAGCGAAACCCTCCAAAAAGGACGAGTTGTTGAAAGGCATAATGAGTTTTTGGAACGATGTACTCACTGTGGAACACTGCAATAAATATATAGACCATATTGCGACTGTGTTGCCCATTGTGATCGCGCGTAATGGGCAAGCATCATGAAAGTAGTACTGTGCAGTAGTATTGTAAGTACAGTATGATACAGGTAAGTATGGCACAGATTTTTTTCTTTCCCAATAGTCAGAGTATACAGTACAGTAGTTACAGTTTTTTCTTTACAGAGAGAGCAGCACCAGCCATCAGGTTACATACAGTTGTATTTAACCGTAGTCAGAGTATACAGTACAGTAGTTCCAGTATACAGTAGACTAGTTTGACAGTAGTACAGTAACTGCCTACTAACTGGTCATTTTTTTTCTTTTCAGAGAAAGCAGCACCAGCCATCTAAAGTAGTACTGTACTACATATCACACAATGCCATAATACAGTACGCACATAAAGTAACTGCACTAATTTTTTGTTTTCTTGTCGTTTCAGGAAAAAAGGGTGGCCTGGGGGGAGGTGGGGTGTTGTGTCCAGTCTAATCTATTTGTACAGTCCAATGTACAGTACCGACACACTTTATTCGAGTGTGGTCGGTACCGCAAGCCGGGAAATCTCCCGGCTTGGTAGTGGCCGCCCCTCGGCGTGCCGCGCGTCATAGACGCGCGGTCACGCGTCTTCGGGAGCGTGCGCCCCCTGCACGCGCGTCCAGGGGCTCCCCGAGGGAGCCCTGGTGTCCCGCGATCGCGGGACAGCGGCAGGGGGTTCCGGGGGACCTGGCGGACCCAGCAGCGGTAGGGAGAGTGCCCCGATCGGAGGGCGCTCTTCCGCTGCTTCGGCGCGCGCCCGTCACTCTCGGGCGCCCGCCAGGCTACTGCTGCGGCAGAGAACGGGCAAATGCTCGAATAAACTCTGCCGCAGCAGTACAGTATATAAATAGCAGTATTGATGTACACAAAACCTCTCCTCTCTCAATGAACTACTGTACTGTACACAGAATGAGGAACAAGATAACGACGGAAAAAATAATATGCTTTCCAAAAACTCGACAGAAGTTACGCGTATTTGATATGGGCCGCAATTAATTCAACAGAGGATAAGATGGCAACAGTTGTTCAAATTTATCAGTATTTTGTCGAAAACTATGACTTTTACAAATTTTCGCCAACTCCTCATACGTGGAAGCGTGCAATAAGGAAAAGGTTATGTAGCGATCCCTGTTTTTATCGTATTGAGCCACAATTTGTTGGAGGGTATTGGTGTGTATCACCGGCTTTTTCCTGTATCTATGATCATGATGATGGCAAAAGGTGAAGGGTCATGTTAAAACCAACTAAGAAACGACAGTCGCTGCCAAGCAATGCACCAGCACCGGCTTCCAATGACGGTCCCGCCGTCAGTGACAACCCTGAACGGCTTCTACAGTACTGTACTGCAGATACTGATCTATTGGTGGAACGCTAGGCGCATGCGCATTAGAACCTTTTTGAAACGCATACAGTATGCGTGTCATTACATTGACGGTAGGCGCATGCGCATGTGAACAGGAGACGCCCCCCGAGAAAATTATTGGTGGGACTGGCTGGGAACTTCTTTAGGGGGCTGACCATTACAGTAAAACTTTTCTTTTTGTTTTTCCTCAGAAAAGAAAACAGCTAATGGAGGGATTTCGATGGATAATATCGCTTTGTGTAACAATGCCTGCTGAATCGGATTTAAAAACCCACGTACCGGAGTCTACAGTTTAGTGGCCATTGTTATTGATTAGGATAGAATACTGTACCTGAAACAGCATGCTGATGTTTTCCGGCCGTACAGTATACTGTACAATACTTTTTTATATACAGTACAGTACACTGTGTAATAAACCCGAAAACATAAAAACTATGCATTTATTCTACATGTATCACATACATTATGTGTCTTCTACAGTATACAGTGCCAGTACATACAGTACAGTTTGTGTCTTCTATTTTTTTTAATACTCTTATACTGAGCATGCCTACAGTATACAGTGCAGTATGCCTCGACATTCTAGAAACACTGTATTTTGTTACAGTAGCAAAGGAGCAAATGGAACAATGTAAAACAAATCGACATGTTCTTTTATTGGTGGAGTAAGTGCAAAAACATTTATTTACAAATACTGTACAATGTAGAAACATTTTAAGTGCACAGCAATTCAAAACATCAACCGATGTATGGTTTGCTGCTACATTTGTGAAAACATTTATGTCAGTCAGTATGGTTTACAGTCACATGTTTTAAAAACAAATTCTTTATTCATAAAATAAGCAAAATGCAACATCTCCTTTATTAAAGAACGACAAGTCAAAAAATATACTGTACAGTGGGATGGTGTGCAAAACAGTCTGCACCAGTACAGTCCTTGAGGGCAGCAAAAAGGGCGGGTTTTCAGGGTAACCTTTGAAAACCGTGCCTGTTTTCGGCCCCCAGGGACTGGAATTGTGCATGTCCTGTGTGTGTGGACAGCAAGTTAAAACATTTCTTTATAAATACAAGTAAAAAAAACACACAACAACATCTCCTTTATTTAAGTACAGCAGGTCAAAATATGTAAAGTACAATACAGTTCAGCACAACAGTATGGTCTTACAGAAAGTCCTCCGCATTGTCCGTCCATGGCCTTACCTGTGATTACAAAAAATTTTTATTCATAAAATACAGTACACAAACGAAACATCTCCTTTATTAAAGAAACATATAAAGTACAGTGGGATGGTGTGCAAAACTGTCAGTCAGACCTGCACCACTACAGTCCTCGAGGGCAGCAAACAGGGTAGGTTTTCAGGACAACCTTGAAAACCATGCCTGTTTGTGGCCCCCAGGGACTGGAATTGTGCAGGTCCTGTGTGTGTGGACAGCAAGTTAAAACATTTCTGTATAAATACAAGTAAAAAACACACAACAACATCTCCTTTATTTAAGTACAGCAGGTCAAATCATGTAAAGTACAATACAGTTCAGCACAACAGTATGGTCTTACAGAAAGCCCTCCGCATTGTCCGTCCATGGGCGATTCCTTGCATGGCGCAAAACGCCATTAATGCAGTCTCGAACGCCTTTCATTAAAGGATCTGTAATTGGATAAAAGCGCTGCATTTCATCCAGAATGTTCTTTCTTAAATTGGCAGGAAGCGCCTTTTTTACGTGATTTCCGTCGTAGTTCACTTTGAAGACCCAGTCGCAGTACAACGAGTAGGGAACATGGTGCTTAAAAAGTAACAAGGCATACTTGTGGGGTTCACCAGCACTCTTCACCCTATACTTCTCCCTGAGCGCCGGTGGCAGATCGCACAGGGTGATGTCAGGCACCGTATCGATGCGAGCGACTGTAGGTCTTTTGGGAGTGGGAGTGCTTGAGGCGACGGGCGATAGTAGGTTGTCTGGGAGGAAGCTTTCCTCCGGTCTTGGTCGCCGTGTTGTCTCCTGGCGTGGTCTTGACGGGGTTGTCATGTCCTCCTCAACGGCATACATGTACACTACATCTTCTGGTGGAGGGGGTGCGCTTGGTGATGGAAGGGGGTCGAAGGTCCCATTCATCACATCCATGTCACCCCCCTGCTCCAGCGTCGGGGAAACAGGGGCATTAACACCGAGCAAATAATGTATGCCCGCTATATCAGCCTCTATCTTCTCCATCCGTCGATCCATCCGTTGATCCATATGTTGCATCCGTTGATCCATATCTAGCATCCGTTGATCCATATGTATCATCCGTTTATCCATTTTTAGCTTCCGTTGCTCCACATTTAGCATTGTCTCCAGAAGCAGGTCTATCTTTGCTAGCACAATAGAGTTCCTGGGGAGATCCACACTTATCCCATTCAGCATCCGGTCTAACGAGCTGCTTCTTGTGCATGGCGTGTTAACATCTGGGTGGATGGGTGCAACGGAGGATGAGATGGGGGTTCCATGGAGAGAAGCGGCAGCGACGTCGAAGAAGAGTGGAGGAGGTGACCTGTGGATATCCAGTAGAGGAGAAGCGGCAGCGTCGTCAAAGAGGGATGGAGAAAGTTACCTTTGGATTTCCGGGCGAGAAGCAGAGTCGTCCAAGAGCAAAGGAGAAAGTGACCCGTGGATTTCAGAGGCAGCATCGTCAGATAGAACTGGAGAAGATGGCCTGTGGGTTTCCGGGAGGGCGGCGGCAGCGTCAAGGACGAGGGGTGGAGAAGACGGGCTGAAGATTTCCGGGACAGCGGCGGCAGAGTTGTCGATGCGTATGTGAGGAAGTGGTCTGCGGGTTCGATGGGTTGGCTGCCAATCGTTTTGCGTCGAGAGAACATCACCGTATATCTTCTTGATATAATAAGGCTGACGTCTATTAAAACCCTTAGCCTTTGGGGTCAGCAGAAGGTTGTCTTTATTGGCCGTAGCCTGTCGCTTTTGCCTTGGCTTGGAAACGGCAACCGCCTTTCGCTTTTTTTGCTTGACAGGCACGGCAGAGGCGAGTTGGTTCCTGTGTCCGTAGAATCGGGGTTGCTCCATGGAAGCAGGTGGCACAATGCAGTATCTGGACAAGGGCAAGTTCAGATAAAGATCATCGAGTGGTGGGCTATGCAAAGTGTGTAACCTTTTATGCATGGCGACCAGGTACAGGTGTTGAAAGTGGGCGTACTCTAATGTAAGTCATTACCGTATAAATACACCATCCATTTTGTGGATTCACTGCACATTGAATACACATCGACTAAACATCGAATATACATTCTTGTGTTTGTATTTCTTTCTACTCGCAGCAATGCCTGTTAAAAAGTTTTCCAAGGAGCTCAGCATGCGAATTAAGGAGATGTACACGAGCGGACACCGAATTGCTGCTATCCAACGCTGGTTAGCTACTTCTGGCATCGTTGTGCCAGCAACCACCGTGAGCTATCATGCACACGGAAAAAACTGTGTAGGGAGACAACTCTTCTAGTGGACAAAATAAGTGAGGAGAATGATGAGAAGAGTGCAATAAGGGTCAAAAACACTCTGCAGGAAAAGCACAATCTGACTGTATTTGAGAGCAGCATAAAGAAGATGAGATGCAGCATTGGATGGAAATATGGACGTGTGAGGTTAGTACTGGACAGTACAGGAGGTAAAAGTGTTGTTTAGCAAACTGTACTGTACCGCTAAAATTATTTATTCCTTATCATTACAGAGCGTACCCCATGATACGGATGCAAACAAAATCAAAAGAGTGGTCCAGGCCCAGGCATGGATCGACAGTGGGGAGACTTTCCAGGATTGCATCTTCACTGATGAGTCTACTGTGTCGCTGGAGAGATTTGCAAGCTTTGCATTCCACAAAAAAGGCCGCATATCTTTGAAGCCGCGGCCAAAACACCCAGTGAAGCTGCATGTGTGGGGTGCCATCTCTAGACGTGGACCAGGATGCATTGTCATCTTTGAAGGTAAAATATATCAAATATAATGTAGCCTTATGCACTGTACTTTACTAGTGTAACCTTACTGTATGCACTGTACTGTACTATTGTGCAGTTTTTTGAGCACTTTTCTTTTCTTGCTATAGGAATAATGAATAAAGCTTTCTTCCAAGACAACATTGTCCCTGCAATATATCACACACGAGTTCCCCGATGGTCACCGCTTCTACCAGGACAACGATCCGAAGCACACCACGTCAACAGCGCATATCCTTGAGCACGGTATCAACTGGGTGAAGACGCCAGCGGAGTAAGTGCAGTAGACCGTGTCTCATTTTTTCCCCCACTGTTTTTACTGTGTACTGTATCTCTTAAACTAATTGTCCTTTTTTTCCAATGACAGATCGCCAGACTTCAATCCGATCGAAATGGTCTGGCATCAGCTGAAGGACCTTATCCGGAAAGAGCGAAACCCTCCAAAAAGGACGAGTTGTTGAAAGGCATAATGAGTTTTTGGAACGATGTACTCACTGTGGAACACTGCAATAAATATATAGACCATATTGCGACTGTGTTGCCCATTGTGATCGCGCGTAATGGGCAAGCATCATGAAAGTAGTACTGTGCAGTAGTATTGTAAGTACAGTATGATACAGGTAAGTATGGCACAGATTTTTTTCTTTCCCAATAGTCAGAGTATACAGTACAGTAGTTACAGTTTTTTCTTTACAGAGAGAGCAGCACCAGCCATCAGGTTACATACAGTTGTATTTAACCGTAGTCAGAGTATACAGTACAGTAGTTCCAGTATACAGTAGACTAGTTTGACAGTAGTACAGTAACTGCCTACTAACTGGTCATTTTTTTTCTTTTCAGAGAAAGCAGCACCAGCCATCTAAAGTAGTACTGTACTACATATCACACAATGCCATAATACAGTACGCACATAAAGTAACTGCACTAATTTTTTGTTTTCTTGTCGTTTCAGGAAAAAAGGGTGGCCTGGGGGGAGGTGGGGTGTTGTGTCCAGTCTAATCTATTTGTACAGTCCAATGTACAGTACCGACACACTTTATTCGAGTGTGGTCGGTACCGCAAGCCGGGAAATCTCCCGGCTTGGTAGTGGCCGCCCCTCGGCGTGCCGCGCGTCATAGACGCGCGGTCACGCGTCTTCGGGAGCGTGCGCCCCCTGCACGCGCGTCCAGGGGCTCCCCGAGGGAGCCCTGGTGTCCCGCGATCGCGGGACAGCGGCAGGGGGTTCCGGGGGACCTGGCGGACCCAGCAGCGGTAGGGAGAGTGCCCCGATCGGAGGGCGCTCTTCCGCTGCTTCGGCGCGCGCCCGTCACTCTCGGGCGCCCGCCAGGCTACTGCTGCGGCAGAGAACGGGCAAATGCTCGAATAAACTCTGCCGCAGCAGTACAGTATATAAATAGCAGTATTGATGTACACAAAACCTCTCCTCTCTCAATGAACTACTGTACTGTACACAGAATGAGGAACAAGATAACGACGGAAAAAATAATATTACTATGTACAGTATACAGTGTATATATATATATATATATATATATATATATATATACAGTATACATATATTATACATTACAGTGTATATATATTATTACATAATATTCTTATAAATATGCATAATTCATGTTTCTCCATGTTTTACAAATGTTTTCTAAATGTTTATCCAATTTCAATCTGCCAGAAGAACTTAATAAAGACTGCATTATGTATTATTCATGATTATTTTTATATTTGTATTTTTTTGTTCCTGATGAAATAAAATAAATATTTATTCACATTCCTGGTAATCATAATCATTGACAACAACCACCCCCCCACACCCCCACAGTATAAGAATGAATGTAAAAAAAAACATGAATCAGTTAATGGTTTTTTTACTCTCAATTCTCACAATGCTGTGCAAATCAGATTTACTTTTCAAATTCGAGAAGGGATTTTCCAAAGCGTTACCATAAACAAAGCCTCAAAGGGTTGGGGGGAGAGGGGGATGGGTGAGTCATGTGCAGTAATCAGCTAGCTCCCATCTCAAAGAGGCTTAGAGTACACGCAGGCGCAGTGAGGCGATTGACGCTCGGCTAGGGACGGATTAAAATCACAATGACTAACTTCAGAAAATAAATGACTCTGTGGAGGTGTCTGTCGAATGACTCTGTGGATAGGGGGGGGTTGGGTGACTCAAGTGCAGTAAGCAGCTAGCTCCCATCTCAAAGAGGCTTAGAGTACACGCAGGCGCAATGAGGTGATTGACGCTCGGCTAGGGACGGGTTAAAAATACAATGACTAACTTCAGAAAATGAATGACTCTGTGGAGGTGTCTGTCAAAAAGAGTTTGTGTGTGTGGGGGGGAGGGATGAAGGATTAGTTGTGCTGCAGTTCAAAGAAATTACATACTGTAGAGTAGAGTACAGTAATTTCAAAAGGCAGTTCATCATAATAATTTGATCAATAAACCCCCAAATACAACCCCATATACAGTACATAAAAAGCAAGTCACTTTTTATCCCTGTACCTCAGGCACCAAAAACATTCAGTAGATTATGAGCTCCACGGGACAGGGAGGGACCTGTGCCTGCAAAATGCTCTGGAAATTGCTACATATACAGTAACTAACAGCGCTATACAAAAACATGCTATTATTATTATTATAATATCAAGGTGATGCTCTGTGCAAATCACATTTGAGAAGGGATTTTCCAAAACGTTGCCGTAAACAAAGCCTCAAAGCTCACATCTCACAGAGAATTACACGCAGGCGCAGTGAGGCTTTGTACTGTACTGTAGCTCGGCTATGGACGGATTAAGAACACAATGGCAAGATTCAGAAAATTAATGACTCTGTGGAGAGGGGGGGGGGGGGGTTGGGTGACTCATGCGCAATAAGCAGCTAAGCATCTAAATAGCTCCCATCTGAAAAAGGATCACACACAGGCACAGTGAGGCTTTGAAGCTCTGCTATGGACGGATTAAGAACACAATGGCAAGATTCAGAAAATTAACGACTTTGTGGAGAGGGGGGGGGGTTGGGTGACACATGCGCAGTAAGCAGCTAGCTCCCCTTTCATAGAGGCTTAGAGTACACGCAGGCGCAGTGAGGCGATTGACGCTCGGCTAGGGACGGATTAAAAACACAATGATTAACTTCAGAAAATGAATGACTCTGTGCAGGTGTCTGTCGAATGACTCTGTGGAGAGGGGGGGTTGGGTGACTCATGTGCAGTAAGCAGCTAAGCAGCTAAATAGCTCCCATCTGAACAAGGATTACACGCAGGCGCAGTGAGGCTTTGAAGCTCGGCTATGGATGGATTCAAAACACAATGGCAAGATTCCAAAAATTAAAGACAGCCGCATGAAGTTCAAAGCTAATTTCAAAAGGCAGTTCATCATAATAATACACCCCCAAATACAGTACGTAAAAATCACACAAATCAACCATGTGCAGTCAAACGCACAGGGTCGCAGACAGAAGCTACAGTAAGATAGTTTTTGCAGGCTTGTAGAGAAAAAAAAATTACAATAAAAAAAATTTCTTAATTTTTTTTTGGTCACTCACTCAGGCAAGCAAGCAGTGGTGGGTGAAGTTGCAGGCGCATGCGCAGTAAATTGATTTGAAACCAGGCACACGTTCAAAGGAATGGTGTGGGAGAGATGTACTGCATTGCACAGAAGATAAGAAGTTGAAATACCCTGCAGTGCAGTTAATTATCCTGAGTGAGGGGAGAGCGCTGTATATGCAGAAATGTGACACTGTTACAGTACAGTACATGCCTATGCGTTTCAACAATTTTCAAATGAGACATACTGTACAGCAACACAGCACCGCAAATGCATGTATACTTTAAATATGCAAATTTTAAATTACTGCGCGCGCATACACAGACTGTGTACTGACGTAGGTTGAACCGCAAAGGTATTAGACTTCCAAGACAACAGCTCGCAAACGCCCCCCTGAGTTTTTACACGGCATTGCTGTATTGCAGACAGCGAGAATAAAATGCTAATATCACGAGCGCAAAAATAACGCAGTTCACTCCGGGCGAAAACGACGCAAAACCGCACATAACTGGGATAATCTGAAAATCGCGGATCTAGCCGATTTAGACTAAAGGCGGTCGCCACTGTATATGAAAATGTGCGACAAAAATAATTTTTGTGTTTTTACCTTTCTCGGGGTGCTGGGACCAGGAGATTTCTAGACTAAGTTTCAGGGTGGGTTTGAAAGAGAAAGTCTTTACAGAATGTGGCTATGTAGCGGGGTTCCAGAGTTACAGGATAGCCCAAAGATGTACATGGGAATCAGGTAAGATTCTCAGATATATGAAAACACATTGCTCCGTTCAAACTCCTACCCTGAAAATGTTCTTGCGACTCACAACAAGGATTCTTGCTGCAGCATGATCCAGAAAAGGTAAATGGGGCATAAGGAGTTAATGTATCCCTGCAACATACACAAGGTCCCTAGTCTCATGGGGATGCCCAGTTCATGCCCAGATAACCCTAACCTAGTATGAGGGGTTCAGGGGGGTACTCCACTCAGATATAAGAATGTGAGGCTTGTATTAAAATAAAAAGGCTAGGTTGCAAAAGAGTAAGAGATATAGCTAGTGGGGAAACACAGTTAAGGTTTTTCCCTCTCTCTATCACACCAACAGACTTAATACATTTTAATAAAGACAGGGTATAAGATATATTTTATTAAAATGGTATGTTGTAAATTATGTTATACTTATACATTGTAACATAAGCTGTGTCTTTTTACTGCAGGACTACACAGAAGGCTTATGGGCTACCAGGGTGTGGTGCCAGAAGTGTGAACAGCCATCTGTGCAGGATGGCTGAGTTAAGTATCCAAGTCCTGGGATGATTACAGGCCATTCAGGCAAGTAGTCACCTCTAGACTAAGAGGCACCTGGGCTCTGCATGACAAGTAGGCAAGATGGTGATTTTTGAGCATGCTCTTTTGCCATGCTGAAGCTCAGATGCCAGGCGTCGTAAGACTGGCAAACATGTGAATGGCTAGCAGTAAAGTTCCCACATTGCGGGTTGGCGGTAATGCTGTGGCACTGACTTTGCAAATGGTATAAAAAAAGTTAGTAGCCAGCCCAGGGATCAGATCCCAAGACCCATCCAAGTTATGACTCCAAGCCCAAAGGATTGTCACCTTCACAAAGAAGCCTTGCGGAGACAGAAAGGAAACAGCTACAGGACTTAAAGCAGAAAAGTTTCTAAGTCCCACTTTCAGTACCATCTTCAGCGGACAGCGTCTGAAGCCAGATATTTTCTAATTCAGACTTTCAGCCCCATTTGGAGTGGAAAGTGCGGTAGCTGCTTGAGGCTCATGCCGATTTGAGCTCCAGGACTTTTGGGGCTAAGTCCCGGTCATACAACGGACTTGTTAAAGACTTTATTTCGGTCAAGGAAGTTTAGTTTTTCTGCCCAAACCCCCAGTAAGTGTGTTTTCTCCTGTATTATTATAATCCACTGTGTGTATGTCTGTTTCCAAGAAATAAACGCAATTTATTTTACATTTTGGTTTTGCTCAGTGCTATGATCCCAGGATAAAGGTGTAAGAGTCGGGTCTCCCATGACAATTAATAACAAAACCTTTCTAAGTTTCCAGATCTTCCCTTTACAAATGTCAGCATTAGCTTGAATTTGCAGACCGTATTACTGTCAGCTACTAAACCCCCTTCTGTATTTAGAGCAAAGCTGGGAAACATCCAGCTAGGTCTTCTAGTAAAGGGGATACTTTTTCTGAGTTAGACTCCTGGCCTTATCAGTAGAGACATTAGTTCCATAAACTTGGAGGCACTGCTGGGATTGGGTTATTGTGATGGAGTGGCTTGTAGGCAAGGTCAGTATGATGCTAAAATGGTTGCCAACAGAGTTCTTATCTTTTAGGTACTGGGAAATCCATCCCAGGTCTCCAGGTCTTTCCCTCTAGGAATTTGGCAATGTCGGTTCCAGGGAGAAGGGGCTGTGTCCAGCGTGAAGTATTCAATGTCCTGGGTGGGGTTCCAGCTGGTCTCAATAGCCGTGCTTCCTGCAAGTCAGGGGAACCAGAGGAGCCAGCATCCTTCCTGGCTGGGAGAAAATCAATCTCTCCCATTGCTGGGGAAAAGCAGTCCTCCTTGTGCAGGCAACTTCCTGTCTTATAAATCCCTGCTCAATCAGGATTTAATTACCTCCACCTCCCAGTTCAGGTAAGAAACCCGACACCAGTGTAGTTTCCTGCCCTGTAAAGAGAGTTTAGCCCCTTGACTCCCTTACATTTGTCCTTACACTCTCTAAAATCTAAGACAAACTCTACTTAGATACAGTACACAGCACTCATAAGCACTTATATCTGGGTTGTTAAAATTTATGCCCAAAAGAGTGTAGAGGTGGTGCCGAGGTGAGAATCTATTCTTGGAGCAAAGACTTTCTGGGGGGGTGCAGCGGTAACAGAGGCACTGCACATATCCAAAGGCATTTAAATTAAACATCAGGAATCGCATGAGGCCCCTGTAACTTCACATACCTTCCAGCGATGTGTCGTCATGGAAATCCGGCGTAAAAAAACGCATCTGGGTCATGTGATGTGTTGCCATGGCAATGTGACATCACATGACTTCACGGCATCATTTGATTCCTGAGCCAAGTGGGGGGTGCGAACATGGGGGTGAGAGCTGGCAGGGGGCACAGGAAAAAAAACGTTGTGCATCCCTGGTGTAAGGTACTATTGGGGACACCAAATATCCCTATAACAGAGATATTGCAGACTGTCAAAATACTAGGTTGAACTTGGATAAAAAGGTGATAGTATGATGCTGACATACATAGTTTGTGGGTTCTGTTAAAAAGTAACCAATATATAGTGCCGAATCATATCACCACCTACATGGGAATCCCTGGGATAGTGGGGCCCTTCCTCATGATGCTATGCAGACATGTCCATAGTGTTACTGTTAAACAGGACCCCCTGACCTCTCACCAAGAAAAATCATTTGTTCTGATGAAACCAGAAGGAACAAAATCTGACGGTGTTAAAAATGTGTGCTTTCAACTACAATCTTAATAAGTTTTCCAACATTGTTTGTTAAAGTGTCCCCATGAATCTCAAGCATGACTTTTCCATTTTGTATGACTTGTCATGTAAAAGTGAGGGAACTACATGGTAGATCAATCATTCGGATTTGTTAATGTGCCATGTGATTCCCTCACTTTGAGATGAGATGTCAAGTGAGGTAATCACATGTTAAAACAACCAACATGATTGGTAAATGAACCTTGTGACGTCAGGATGTCTGGGATGGCCCTGGCACCTTATAGGCGTGGGCCATCTCAGAAGGTCGAAATTAACCGAAGAATCCAAATCCAGTGGCTGAAAATAGAAAAGCAACAAGATGAAGTCATTTTAAAAGAAAAGAAAGAGAATAAATATTTACAGAAGACTCTTCTTCAATCAGCAGAGGATCAATATTTGCGTGGCAAGTTGAAAATCCAATGTCATCCAGCAAGGATGGATGGATATGGACCACAAATTGGCCGTAAGGCCTGGATTTATTTTTAACTTTATTTTTTGGGTGCCATCGGGCTTTGGATTGTTTTTTATTTTTAGTTTTTTTGTGGTTGGGCATCTGCCCTTTATTGGATTTGTTCCAGGTGGATTAAGCCATGAAGATGAGGACTGCCTTCATCCCGGCTAGGGTACTGTAAGTAATCCATTTTTTTCAACATTGATTGCCAATGTGGGTATTTAGGCCCCCATTGAGGGCTAAGGTAGCCACCATGACAATCAATAGATTTAGTATTTTTATTTATTTAAAATGAATAGTAATTGGCCATATGAATATATTTTATTAAAATTTATTTTTTATGCTTCTCAGTTGGCAAAAGCCCTATAACCCACAGTTTGGTTAAATGGGCTATTGGCCATTTGTCTAGTAGGGAGGAGGGTTAGGTTTCTTTGGGGGCTTAGGTGTGTTGGTGATGTGAGTAGTTGCCCCGGGTTGGGTGGTTAGGCCATCCGGGGTGTGATAGGTATTAACTTGTTGATTACCTTAGTGGTTAGTAAAGCATTGCATATAATGCTTTACTAGATACTATGGTAGCTAAGGGGGTTAGGTAGTGTATTTTGCAATTGTATTAACTTTTTTGACACCTGTGGTATACCTTGTTAACTCCAGGTATCAAAGGAGGTAATGTTATTTCTACAAAAAAACACACAAAATATATATGTATATAAGTGTCAAAAAGGAGAGTTATTGAGTGTGGCAAATGTATACAACAAGCGACAGAGAAGCCCAATGGTACATCTGGTATGACAAAAATACACAGTCAAATACTTATATATGCTCTTGAAAAAGGGTAATTTAGTTTAACCCTTTGACCAAAGCATTGTAAGCCTGTGAGCCACGACAATGCAGACCCAGTTCACAGGTCCTAACACTATCAGATAAAATACTAAAATACCTCTCTTAGGATTAAAATACTCATTTACCTTTATTAGGAGGGAGAATGACCCCTTTTCAAGAGAATATATAAGTATTTTACTGTGTATTTTTGTCATATTGGATGCAGCATTGGGCTTCTCTGCCACTTGTGGTATACATGTGCACGCTCAATAGCTCTCCTTTTTGACACTTATATACATATATATTTTGTGGGGGCTCAGGGGTTCCTAAAATTAGCTTGCTGGGGTTCTGTGTTGTTTATTAATTTATTTTCAGCTGTCTCAGCTGTTGGAATTTAGTTGCTCCTCCTTTCCAGGGTTTTAAGCTTACCCCTCCCCACTTCCCAAGTCATCAGGTCTTTTTCATTCTACTGGATATAGATCCAATGTTTGTCTTTCTCCCTCCTCATAGAGGTAAATGAGAATTTGAATCCTAATAGAGGTATATTAGTATTTTATCTGGTAGTGTTAGGACCTGTGAACTGGGTCTGCCTTGTCGTGGCTCACAGGCTTACAATGCTTTGGCCAAAGGGTTAAACTAAATTACCCTTTTTCAAGAGAATATATACGTATTTTACTGTGTATTTTTGTCATATTTGATGTAGCATTGAGCTTCTCGGTCGCTTAATGTTATTTCTACCACAATCTTCTGTAAAAATATATATTACGGAAGCCTACAGTATTATAGAAATATTATTAAAGTGATCATGATGCGGTAATTAACGTATTATTAACAGTTGCGTTAATTCTCGCATCGCGACTTTGGGTAAAAAATTGCACCCAGTAAATTATTACCGCAATGTTGATGTATACGGTACCATCTGAAAATTGTCGTAATTAAACACGTTATTTTCTTTTTTACTTGGTGCAATATTAACTCAATTTTAACGAAGTTTGATGTATCTAGGCCTAAGGATGGGGCACACAGTAGGCTATGGAAGACAAAATTGCAGCCATAAAGTTCCACAGATACTGTTGAGGATTACCTCAAAGCTAAAATTGTATATGTCCATACATTTTGAAATTGAAATAATATTGGTAATATTTGTAAATGTCCAATATTTTAGAAAAATATTAAGTTCAAACTGCTTTTGTTTTGAAATGCAGTTTTTCTTACAGGATCTGCTTGAAAGTCCTACATTTTTCCATAGTGGTACTGTTTAAGTAGAAATGGAAATTAATGACTAATATTAGTATGCGGATGATATCCAGTTGATGTCAGACATCTCCAACGATCCTATCATCATGGTGAACGGTTTGAATAACTGCCTTACTGACATCTCCAGTTGTATGGCATTGAACTGGCTACAACTTAATGCATCTAAATCCGAGCTGTTCCTGATAGTATCTGTTTGTGCTATCGGGCCTATGTGCAACACCTTCAATGACCTAAAAATCAATAACTTAGCCATTCCAATGAAACAAAAGTTTTGAAGCTTTGGAGCTATTTTTGACAGAAACATCATTGATTAGCCCATATATCAGCTATTGTGAAAAACTGTTAATTCGCAACCATCGAATGAGACAAATTAAAGTGTTTCTCTTGAAAACCAATCTACAGATAGTAGTACAGGGCTTGGTCATCTCCAGACTGCATGTTGCAAATTCTCTGCTTATCGGTTCTCCAAAAACATAATACAAAAGCCCCGCAGTTGGTGTAAAATGGCACTGCCCATCTTTCAGTAGACAAGGAAAGGAGAGACCACATCTCACCAGTAATACAAGATCTGCACTGGCTCACGGTGGAGCAATAGCTTCATTTTAAAGATCTTAACCATTACCTTTAAGGATATCCATGGACTAGTGCCCCCGCCCCCTTTAACTTCAGAACTACCTTATAAGTAACACCCCCAATCAGGCTCTCAGATCTGCTATCACTCTACTGCTAATTAAGCCTGGGTTTAATTTCAATAAAGCTGGTGGGAGAGCATTTTCTAGAACCGCCCCAAGACTGTGAAATAAGTTCCCTGCTGTTTTAAGAAATCAGGAAGCTTTACTTCCACTCAGAAAGGAATTAAATCCTTCCATTTTAAACAACGCATGGCAAATAGACCCTAATACCCTGGCAGCCAGCTTTCTTGCTCCCATTCGTGTGGCCCAGTATGTTCCGGTTGTAGGTCTGGGATGGGTTTCCTCCCTAAGTTCCTACACATGCTCTAGTACTAAGTTTCTTGGTGAGTAGTGCATTAGAATTTTTTTTTTAAAATAAATAAAATAGTTATTTCATATTTTTTATTAACGGTATTCTAACGTTTACCTTCAAATGTGTTTCTGGGAACTTACTGTTTTTGGATGCTGAAGCTAGCTTTTACTTTTCATGTGGAGATGAGAATCAGAAGAGAAAAAACAGCTCATCATGGGTAAGCATGATATAAAAAGGGGGCAGAAGACCTACACATATTCCAAAAAGAATGCTACAAATGTAATGAAATGTTTAACAAAATCAACAATATATACTAAAAAAAAACAACTTCGATAAAAGTCTGTTGAGAAAAGTGTAGAATTTGATAGATCTTCTAAATACTTTCACGGTAATATGTTTTATTTCCAAAAATGTTCACAGACTATACCAGTAATGCCACACAAATGTTAATTATTTTTGCAACATATCAGGCACAAACTTTTCATCACCATAACGTATTTTTTAGCAGAGAGACGTTTTCATTTTGACGTTATAAAAATATACAGTGAAAATCTATAAGGCTTTGATTAAATGTTGACACAGCTGATTTCAGCACAGCCACAGCCAGTGACCATACATGGAATCTAAACAACAGCGAGTAATTACAATGTCAAAGGCATGTGTACACCGTGTGTTATGTTTCATTGTCTGGCATGCAAATAGAGTCTTGGTTTCCTTTACAGTATTTCCAAATTCTAGCGAATGCTAACCAGAGTTCTCTTTCGTTTATACAAAAGAACAAGGCTCAATCATGTTTGATAAGTTGCAAATTACTGGTAATGCCACAAGTGTTGTTACAGCTGCTAAGAGTGGCCAGAAGGATGTAAAAAATAAAGAAAAGACATGAATAAAAAGAAAAAATCCAAACAATTTGAATGATAGTGTATAAAAATGCTAACTTTAACTTGCTGAACAAAATTGTACCTTAGGATAGCACTTAAAATGCTGGGGATTTGCCACATATATAGAAAGGATAGAACAGAAGAAGTTTTTCTTGAACCTCCCACTACATTTTGTAAATGATTGTTGTTGTTTTAGCAAATACAACTGATTTTCATATCTGCTGTTAAACCTTAGACCTATGTGATCCTTGGCTTTCTTTCATATTTTGGAAAGCTTTATATCTACACTACCGACACACTTTATCCTAGTGCGGCTCATTCCGCAAGCCGGGAAATGTCCCGGCTTGCGAGCCGCACTCCCTCAGCGTGCCGCGCATCACTGATGCGCGGTCACGCGTCATCGGGTGCCAGCGCCCCCTGCACGCGCGTCCAGGGCTCCCCGAGGGAGCCCTGGTGTCCCGCGATGTGGGGGACGGCGGCAGGGGGTTCCGGGGGACCCGGCGGACCCGGCAGCGGGAGGGAGAGCGCCCCGATCGGAGGGTGCTCTTCCGCTGCTTCGGCGCGCGCCCGGCACCCTCCGGCGCGCGCCAGGTTACTGCTGCGGCCGAGAACGGGCAAATGCTCGAATAAACTCGGCCGCAGCAGTATCCCAAGCATGTTGGAATTTTCTTACTGTTTTAACACCTACCACATCTGTTTCATGAATCTGCCACCCTTATAGTGAAGAATACTTCCTCCATTTTCCCCTCAGTCTGCCACCCTCCAACTTCATAGAATTACCTCTTGTTCTGGCACTTCTCTATCCTTGGAATATACTTTACCGTGTACTTTGTTTAATCCCTTTGTATATTTGAACATTTCAATCATTTCCCTTCTATCCTCTAAGATGTGCATACTATATTACGATCTTGAAGCCTTTCCTGATAAGTATTTTACTGCAGATCATGCATCATCTATTTGCAAAAAGGACTACTGTAGCTCTAATTTATTTACGTCCTTCCGGAGATATGATCTCCAGAGTCCCATCCCAGACTTCATGAAAGGTACCAAGCTAATGACTGAAATGGTGTCTGAATCAAAAAAACTAGAACCCACAACCTCTGCTTTTCTAGGCTGAAGCTCTTGCAGTGTGAGCTAAACCATTTAGCTATTAGCCTATATCACATGTATTTCATGTGTGCTCCACAAGGAACATTAAATTGTCAACCAGGAAGTTGAATGGCCTAATTTTAAAGGAAGCCAGTGGGAGGGAGCTACTACAGGTATAAGCACTCATTTTGGTGCTACATTAAGATATACACAAAGGTGGCTACGGTATAACAGAACAGGGACAAAAATATTCACTGTGCCATTTGTTACAGTGCCATACACATACTGAATATCAACTCTATATAGTTGGTATAAAAATCCTTTTAGGAAGTGTGGGATGGGACTGCAAAGTATATTTAAATATCTCCCAGCCACAGATTGCTCAGTCATTGAAGAAAAAATAAATAAATAGCGGATTGGCCTTTTTCAGACTGATCCATGGACCAAAGGAATTAGTCTTCTAAAATGCAGGTAAGCTATATCTAGTGCTCCACCCTTCACAATTGCCTTAGTCGCCCAGTCAAACAATCAATTAGATTAGGGTAATGAGGGGGCGTGGCCTGGGGTGCTGCAAGATGGCCGCATAAAGCTGAATCTCCCTAGTAAAACTACCTTAATCTATTGCCATCCATAGAATTTTGCAGCTAAATCAGGATATAATTGACAAAATATTAAAGACTTTTACATAAGCTACATGCCAATACCACATACAAGATATCTGAAACAAGATTAATGGAGCTCGGCGCAGCAGAGGCCTGATGGACATCACCAACACCAGCGTGCAGACCTAATATTTAAAGAAAATCAATCATCCACAGTGGCAACAGGGGAAACAAAACAAATGTGCAACCCCCCACAGACTGTATAAAACGGTCGGTCGCTCAGAGGACTGAATTGAGGTGAGCCAGATGGGGCTGACAGGACTGACGTGGAGAAGGTGGAGACGGCCTGCAATCCATACTCGGGCCCCCTGACATGCGTCTGCCTGATCAGAGCTTCACAGCCCTTTGAAATTCTGGACAACACAACATAAAAAGTATATAAATAAATAATAAAAGTGTCCCATAATTTCTCCCCCCTACCTTTTTCTCTGACTATAATAAAATAAAAAACTACATGTCTATGGCTGTCGCACAGAGCCAGAAGGCCATCTTGTCCCAGAGCACCGCCAGGACGCCTTCAGGAAGCGGAGATACCTGCTTCCCCTCCGCCCTGCGGTGAGTTTGTGCCCTTTGCTGGGCCTCAGAGGACTGAAGCGGGATCCCCCCAGAGTCAAGGGCACCCCCATGGGTGTGCTTGGCTGGTTCGAGGGCAACCAACGAGGACGCAATACAGTCGCATCCTAAAATGGCTGCCCTCGGCCAGTGAGGCAGCAACGAGGTGGCTGTGAAGGGAGCAAAGTGGCCATTGTGACTCCGCACCCTCCGGAGGAGCTGAGGATGCAGAGGATCAAATCTCCAAGCTGGCGCTCTGGTTCCCTGGTGGGTCCGTAGTTGGCTTGGATGGTCAATGCAGAGGTAGTCCCTGTGAAGGGGGGAGTGCGGGGAAGGAGTGAAAGAGGCAGCACATCTGCTCCTCATGTGTCCAAGCTGACAGGATCACCGGAGCTCAAAGATCTCTCCCCCGATGCCCTACTTTCTGGCTGAGGTTTACATCAGGACACGTGATCCCCGGGGAGATGCAAAGGCAGGAGGATTCATCTCCAGAGAGGAGGAGAGTAAAAGAGAGTGGGGGTGAGTGCAGAAACTCCATGTTAATGGTACAGGGTCTGACTGTGGGGAGAAGACTGGTAACTGGACTTTACAGGCCAACTGACCCTACCTGAAATCCCTGCATCCCAGCTTAGTGTGGAGCTATCTTAAGGCAATATTAGAGACAAGCTCTGTATCTGAGCTCAGAGAAAATGCATGTATTACTTAGTCCAGTAATAAATCCAATAATTCATATCGCTTTACTCATCAACACAGGCAATAATCCAATAATGACTTGCTAGCAGATGTAGTCAAATAATACTCCTATAATGGGGAGGTATAGGGAAATACAACATAGGTTGGCCACACTGCTCAAAATAAATGAACCGTGGGACCCCAGCTAGTTATCCCAAGCATGATAACACCTCACTGGAGCTAGACTAGATAACATCCATGGAAGAAAAATAATAAAGCGTACTCACACTTGGCAATGTTGCCAGAAGTCCTGTGTTAACCGTGCAACTGCAAGATAGATACTGAAGGGTGTATCCCTGGAGGGGACGTGCAGGCAGTGCACTGCTTGAAGGTGCAAATAGAAAAAAAATGTGACGGTGGCTGGATCAGGTGCAATAAAAATAAGCTTCTTTACCATACCTAGAGGGCATTAGAGCCCTGTATAGGTCACCCACTGCCTAAGTCAAACTTCCGGGAGGGGACTCGACTCCTATTATAATCAAAAATGGCACCAGAAAAGGCTGCCCCCTGTCCCCGCTCCTCTTTGCATTAACAATTGAGCCACTGGCATCCACAATTAGGGAGGATCATAATATTCAAGGTATCAAGATAGGGGAGATGAATTATAAGATATCTCTCTTTGCAGATGACATTATATTGTCTATAGCAAACCCATTGATATCCTTGCCCAACCTCCAGCTACAATGAAATCAATTTGGCAAAATATCCGGGTACAAAATCAATAACGATAAATCTGAAATACTAAACTTAAACTTGCCATCCACAGAGATGGCAATATTACAATCCAAATTTAAATACAAATGGGCTGTCAATAATATTAAATACCTAGGAATCAAAATAACATAATCATTCCGGGATCTCTATAAGAGTAATTACCCTCCGCTGTTTGAAAAAATAAAAAAAGACCTTCAGCGGTGGAACGATTTACAGATCTCCTGGATAGGTAGGATAGCTACAGTAAAAATGAATGTAGTCCCAAGATTACTGTATCTATTCCAAACAATCCCGGTAAACGTCCCGTTGACGGAACTTAAAAACATCCAAAACAGAGTGTTCCAATTTATATGGAAAAATAAAAGGCCAAGAGTGGCGAGATCAGTAATGTTGGCACCCAAGGAGGGAGGGGTCATGGGGGGTACCTGATATAACAAAATACTATCAAGCGTCCCAGTTGATACAAGTGGTGTCATGGAATAACGAACCCTCATCCGCAAGCTGGTTGCAGATGGAGTCGGTCTTTGTGTCCCCGCGCTCCCTGACATCGACCCTCTGGGATGGGGTGGGGAGTGAGGGACCTTTGAGCTGAGATCGATGTGGTGTATGTGGGAGATTTGGTCCAAAAACAAAAAAAAATACGCACTCAATTCGTATCCCTCATTGTTAACTCCTTTATATAATAACCCAGAGTTTTCTCCAGGGTGCATAAAAAAATCCTTTAAGAAACTACGGGAGCTCAATATTGTAAGACTAGAAGATCTGGTGATCGGAGGCATACCAATGACATACCAAGAGGTGCAAACAAAATATCAACCATGAGATATTCCAATTTTCGGCTTCCTACAGATTAAGCACTTTCTGCAATCAGTATCGCAGAACAAGAGCTTTCCGAATTTAACAAAATTTGAAAGACTATGCCCAGTAGGGGTGAACCAGAAGGGTCTGATCTCGAGGATATACACGGGACTGACTTCGTCATCCACCCCACAAAATCATAACTATATGTTGAAATGGGCTGAAGATCTCGGGATAGAAATAGATAGGGAAGACTGGGAGGATATCTGGGAATCGGCAGCTAAAACATCAAAGACCACGAAAGAAAATATATATAAAATTTTATTCCAGTGGTACCTAACCCCGAGTAGGCTGAGCCAGATCTTCCCAGGCACACCAGATCTCTGCTGGAGAGGGTGTGGCCTGAGAGGAGATATGGCACATATATTGTGGTTCTGCCCAAAAATACAAAGATTTTGGACACATATCCAAAATATGCTGCAGGAAACCACGGAGCTGAGAATCCCTTTAGACTCGGTGACATATCTACTAGGAAAACCTATTGAGGGGGTCCCCTCCCCAGTGGGCAAACTGATTAGATTTATTCTCACGGCCGCACGCTGCTCAATTGCAGCGGCCTGGAAGAACATCAAGGCGCCCTCCAAACAAACGGTAAACAAAAGATTGAAAGAAGTTAAAATAATGGAACTTCTCTCGGCCCAACTCTCTCAAAAAGTGGAGAAATTCCACAAAGTTTGGGACCTCTGGTCCCCATCCTAAGCTTGAACAGAGTAGGGGAAAAAAACAACACTGTTGGTCTACACTCTCATCCTTTCCCCTCCACCCCCTTCCCCCCTCTTTCTTTCTAGCCCTTTCTCTTAATCTATCCTTTAATACAAAATTGACGAACCCCAAGAGTGGGCAAACTCATACTGTAGTTATATTCCAGAAGTCACTCTCATTCAATCCACAAGCGTATGGGGAACCATAAAGTTAATACCGTTATATAAGTTGTATTAAAATAAATGTTATCTGTTATGTGATCTCATGTGACTATAAACGTATATATGCCACTCTTTCTTGAAGAGTCAGAAATGTATATTGTGATACCATATGCGAAAAACAATAAAAAAAATTGAAACAAAAAAAAATAAGCTTCTTTATTGAGGAACAAGACAAACAGGGTTCAGTTTTCTTTTATTGTATTATCTGTTTGACATATCCCACCAATGTTTCTTAGGTTTAAATTCATGTTTATCATTGTTTAATGTATATTTTTATCGGTTATATTTTTAATTATATTTGTGGTTCTATTGAGGTTGTATTGATCATTTACATTTGTATGTTTTCTATTTATATTTTAATGGAATCTATTGATAATTTATGTTCATCTGTATATCTTTTTTCATTTCTTTTAGTAATTAAATATTGATTATTGCGGAATTAGTTTCATAAAAAAATTCTATGAAGGAATTAGCCATTTAGAACAATAATAAATATAACCTTAATTTTTCATAATTATTCATTACTAACATTATTTATATGCTTAAACCATCACATCTATACTATCCTATAAAGCCTATCCTATAATGATACAATAAATGACATTTCAACATTCAATTATTTTATTAGTAAAGATACAATGTTTATTGGATAAATAAGAATTGTTTGTAAAAGTAAAATATATATATTTAAAATCAAGAAAATATTTATTGATCATTGACACTTTATTAGCAACTTCTGACGTCTCTGTAATTGCATGAAATCTAGATAATGTAACTAAAATATATTGCTATATATTCATGTAAATGTAATTAGCTATTAATTCACAATCATTAGAAGTTGACATTTAAATACAAACCCAGTAATCTAAAAACAATAGGGCACTGTTTATATAATTACAGTTATATGTATATCAATGTTTAATCAACATGTATCTATATTTCTGATATAATTTCATCTTTCTGTATTATTGTATTATGCACAGTGTATAAGCTGTTATATAGTAATTAGTTGATATTACAATCAATCACTGTTAGCACAGATGACCTAATTTATGGTAAAATTGGGCGTATTTTATTCACAAGCTGCAATTGGACAGAAATACTCTTAAATAGCAGCCCAATGAGAATACACGTTATCCCCACGTGGTTTTGTGGAGCTACAGTGGTGGACTAGCTCGTGTGTCTTCTGTCAGGAAGGGGAGGACATTCCCTGAGCCGCACGCAGTATCCAACACAACCAGCCAGGAACCACAGGATGTTCATCTGAATTGCCGGAGGGACATCTGATCGTGATACACCGGCAACAGTGAGGTCTGACGTATCGAAGCAAGCGGTCGGCGAGCAAACTCATGTTGGCGCATGGGTTTACCCATACAATGCTTATATTGCATTGACAAATTGTGAGTGTGCATTTGTCTTGATATCTTTTATTAAAATGTTGTTATTGGATTTTACACATGGATCGGTTGCTTTTTCTCTTTTTTCTCTAATATATATACTGCTGCGGCCAAGTTTATTCGAGCATTTGCCCGTTCTTGGCCGCAGCAGTAGCCTGGCGCGCGCCCGAGGGTGACGGGCGTGCGCCGAAGCAGCGGAAGAGCGACCTCCGATCGGGGCGCTCTCCCTACCGCTGCCGGGTCCGCCGGGTCCCCCGGAACCCCCTGCCGCCGTCCCGCGATCGCGGGACACCAGGGCTCCCTCGGGGAGCCCTGGACGCGCGTGCAGGGGGCGCAGGCTCCCGAAGACGCGTGACCGCGCGTCTATGACGCGCGGCACGCCGAGGGGCGGCCACTAGCAAGCCGGGAAATCTCCCGGCTTGCGGTGCGTGGGGGGGGGGTTATTATATGTCCTCTTTTAGTATAACCTCTCTGCATGTTATTATATGCCTCTTATATTAGGCCGCTCCTGGGTGATTATAAACCGCTCTGGCTGTTTATTATACGCCTCTTATTTAACCGCTCTGCATGTTATTATATGCATCTTATTATACCGCTCTGCGTGTTATTATATGCTCTTATTATAATAGACCGCTCTGTCGTGTTATTAATTGCCTCTTATTATACCTGCCGCTTGTTATTAAGATGTCCTCTTATTATACCGCGTCTGCGTTTTTTATTATATGCCTCTTTTATAATACGCGTTCGCGTTGTATTATACCGCTCGCGTTTATTATATGCCTCTTATAGCGCTCTGCGTGTTATATACCGCTCTGGCGTGTTTATTATCTGATCTTATTACGGCCTGCGTGTATATTTATGGCTCTTATTCATACCGCTCTGCTTTTATTATATGCCCTTATTATATCGCTCTGCGTTGTATTATACCGCTCTGCGTGTTATTTTAATCCTCTTATAGCGCTCTGCTCGTGTTATTATAATGGCCTCTTATTATAACTCTGCTTCGTGTCTTATATTTGCTCTTTTTATACCGCTCCTCGTGTTATTATATGCCTCTTATTATAGTTTCTTCGCGTGTATTTATATGACTCTTATTTACGTCCTTTGCGTGTTACGGGTTATATTCCTCTTATTCTACCGCTCTGGGCTGTTAGTATAAGACCGCTCTGCAGTGTTATTATATGCCCTTATTAAGCTCGCTCTGGCGTGTTATTATAGGCCTCTTATTATCCTCTCTGCGTGTGTTAGTATACCAGCTGTCTGCGTGTTTTAGATGCCTCTATTATCCGCTCTGCGTGTTGTATAACGTTCTGCGTGGTTTATATACCTCTTATCATACTCTCTTCGTGTTCTTATATGCCTCCTCTTCTACCCGCTCTGCGTGTCATTAAAGCGCTCTTATTATCCGCTCTGCGTGTTATATATATGCCCTCGTATTATACCGCTCGCTGTGTTATTATATGTCTCTTATTATACCTCTCTGCGTGTTATTATATTCCTCTCATTATACCGCTCTGCGTGTTATATTATCTTCTTATACACCGCTCTGTGTGTTATTATAGCCTCTTATTATCCGCTCTGCGTTTATTAGTACTTCTTTTATATCACGCTCTGCATGTTATATTATATGCCTCTCTTATATACCACGCTCTGCGTGTTATTATATTTCTCGTTATTATCACCGCACTGCGTGTTTTATCTGACTCTTATTCAATAAAGCGCTCCGCATGTTATTATATGCCTCTTATTATACCGCTCTGCGTTTTTATCTATAAACCGCTCTGCGTGTTATTATCATGCCTCTTAATTCGCGCTCTGCGTGTTATTATATGCCCTATATACCGCTCTGCTTTATGATCCCTTATTATAAACGCTCTGCGGTTATTATATGCGTCTTATTATACCGCTCGCGTGTTATTATATGCCTCTTATTTAGTCCGTCTGTGTGTTTATTATTGCTCTTATTATACAGCTCTGCGTTTTATTTAAATACCAAATACCGCTCTGCGTTTTATTATAGGCCTCTTATCGTGCTCTGCGTGTTTATTAAAAGTCTCCTTATTATATTATAAAACGCTCTGCGTGTTATTATCTGACTCTTATTATAGCGCTCTGCGTGTTATTATATGCCCTTATTATAACCGCTCGGCTTGTTATTATCTGACCTTCTATTATAGTCGCTCTGCGTGTTATTATCTGGCTCTTATTAATAACCGCTCTGCGTGTTATTATATGCCTCTTATATACCACCGCTCGCGTTTTTATACCGCTCTGCGTTTATTATATGCCTTTATAGCGCTCTGCGTGTTATTATATGCCTCTTATTAGTAAACCGCTCTGCGTGTTTTATTATGCCCTTTATTATTCCGCTCTGGCGTGTTATTATATTCCTTTATTATAATCCGCTCTGCGTGTTATTTATATGACTCTTATTATACCGCTCTGCGTGTTATTATATGTCTCTTATTATACTGCTCCTGCGTGTTAATATATGCCTCTTATACCGCTCTGCGTGTTTATTATAATGCCTCTTATTATCCGCTCTGCATGTTATTATCCTGCTCTGCGTGTTATTATAATGCCGCTTATTCAAACCGCTTTGCTTGTTATTATAGCCTGCTTATTATAACCCGCTCTACTTGTTATTATGGCCTCTATTATAACCGCTCTGCGTGTTATTATACTTGTCTTTTATATAACGCTTTGCGTGTATTATATGCCTCTATTATACCGCTCTGCGTTTTATTATAAACCCGCTCTGCGTGTTTTATATGCCTCTTATATAGCGCTCTGCTGTTATTATATGTTCCTTATTATACACCGCGCTCTGCTGTTATATATCTGACTCTTATTATATCGCTCTGCGTGTATTATAATGCCCCTCTTATTATACCTACCGCTCTGCGTTTTATTATAACGCTCTTCTGTGTTATTATATGCCTCTTATAACCGCTCTGCGTGTTATTATATTTCCTTTTATTATACCGCTCTGCGTGGTTTTATATGCCCTTATATATACCCTCTCTGCGTGTTATTTACCGTTCTGGCGTTTTAATTATATATCTCTTTATAACCACTCTCTGCTTTTATTATATGAGTCTTATATAAGGCGCTCTGCGTGTTATTTATGCCTCTTATTATACCGTCTGCGTGTTACCCTCTATCTCTCGCAACCTTCTCCTCTCTTATATAACCTCTCGTGCCCTTCGCCTACCCTACGCCAGCTCTCTATACCGCTCTGCGTTAACTCGCTCTCTATCCCTCTCGCACCTCGCGTGTTATTATACGTCTCTTTTAAAGCACTGGGTTTTTATTATACGCCTGCTTATTTAACGCCTCGTACTGGCTCACTATCGCCTCTGCGGTCTATCAGGATTATTATGCCTTTATTGACCGCTCCTGCGGTCTTAATGCTTATTATACCGCTCTGCGTTTGTTATTATCACCTCTGCGTGTTATATATACTTAACAACGCGTCGGCATGTTATTAAATGCCTCTTATTATAACCTGCCTGCGTCTTATATATGCCTCTATATACCTGCTCTGCGTTGGTTTATTATAAGCCGCTCTGCGTGTTATTATACCAGCTCCTGCGTGTTATTATAACCCCTTGCGTGTTATTAATGTGCCTCTTATTATAACGCTTTTTAATTTATTATACGTCTCTTTGTGATATAACCTCTGCATGTATCTTATATCCTCGTATTATACCGCTCTGTGTGTTATTATAACCGCTGCGCGGCTATTTAATGCCTCTTATTATAAAAATAGCCGCTCTGCGTGTTTTATACCGCTCTGCGTGTTATTATATGCCTCTATTATACCGCTCTGCGGTTATTATATGTTCTTTATTATACGCTCTGCGTTGTTATTATATGCCCTCTTAGTTTTACCCTCTGCTGTGTTTATTATAATAAAGACCGTTCTTCGACTGTTATTATATGTCGTCTTATTATTAAACCGCTCTGCACTGTTATTATATGCCTTTTTATTATACGCTCTGCATGTTATTATTGCCTCTTATAACAGCTCGCATGTTATTATATGCCTCTTATATATCAGGGCTCTTGCTGTTATTTTTTCTCGTATTATAAAAACCGCTCTCTGTGTGTATTAACCCCCTGGCTCTCGTGTTATTATGTCTCTTATTATACGCTCTTCGTGTTATTGCCTGTTATTATAACGCTCTGCTTTATTTTTGCTCTTATCCGCTCTGCGTGTTTATTATCTCTCTCTTATTCTAACCCCGCTCCTGCGTGTTATTTATATCCTATTTAGGGACCGCTCTCTTATTATATGGCCCTTAATACCGGCTCTGCTGCGTGTTATTATATGTCTCATTTTATATATAAAGCTCTGCGTGTTATTATATGCCTCTTATATCCATAACACACGCTCTGTCGTGTTATTATATGTCTCTTTTTAATAACGCCTCTGCGTCGTTATTATGTGCCTCTTATTATACCGGTCTGCGGTTATTATACCGCTCTCTGATTTATTATATGCCTCTTTAGCCTCTGCGTGTTATTTATAGCCTCTTATTATGACCGCTCTGTGTGTTATTATATGCCTCTTATTATACCGCTCTGCGGTTATTATAAAAAACCCGCTCTGCGTGTTTAATTATGTCTCTATTATACCGCTACTGCGTCTTCTATATGCCTCTTATATGACCGCTCGGCATGTTATTAGATGCCTCTTGTTATAACATACACGCTCTGCGTCTTATATGTCCCTGTATTTATAACCGCTCTGCGTGTTATTTATAAACCCCCGCTCTTCGTGCGTGTTATTAAAATCCGCTCTGCGTGTTATATAAACCGCTCTGCGTGTTATTAATGTGCCTCTTATTAATACCGCGTTTTAAATGTTATATACGTCTCTTTTATATAACGCTCTCTGCATGTTATTATCTGCCTCTTATTATAAACCACCGCCTGGGTGTTATTATAAGGCCCGCTCTGCGTGTTATTATATGGCTCTTTATTATAGCCTCCTTGTGTTATATATACCTTTTATTATACCAACCGCTGCTGCGTTGTATTAATTGCCTCTTATATAACCGCTCCGCCGTGTTATTTATGCCCTCTTATTCTAACCGCTGTCGTGTTATTATAACCGCTTCTGCTTGTTATAACCGCACTGCGTGTATTCATAGCCCTTATTATACCGATCTGCTGTTTATTATCTGCCCTCTTATATACCCTCTGCCGTGTTATATCGTCCCTTTTAATTAAATGCTCGGTGTGTATACGTGTTATTATATGCGCTCTGCTGCGTTTTAGTTATATTCCTCTTATTATACCGCTCTGCGTGTTATTATATGGCGTCTTAATTCTACCACTCTGCTGTGTTATTTTTCCTTATTATAACGCCTGCGTGTAATATATAGCCCCTCTTATTATACAACGATTTACGTGTTTATATATGCCTCTTTATAAGACCGCTCTGCTTGCTATTAATGCCGTCTTATTATAAACCGCTCTGCCTTGTGGTATTATACCGCACTGCTCGCGCTGGTGTTATATATGCCTCTTAATATAACCGCTCTGCTTGTTATTCGTGTCTCTTATTAAATCGCTACTGCGTGTAATTATATGGCCTACTTATTCATAAACCGATTTACGTGTTTATTATAATCCTCTATTATAGATCGCTCTGGCTGCTATTATATGCCCGTTATTATACCGCTCTGCGTGTTATTATCTAAACCGCTCTGCTGTCTTGTTATTATATGCCTCTTATTATAACCGCTCTGCGTGTTATTATATGTCTCTATTCACTATTATAAACCGCTCTGCGGTGTTATTATCTCTCTTTTATATAACGCTTGCGTTTTATTATATATCCCTCTTATTATAACCACTCTGCATGTTCATTATACCGTTCTGGCGTGTTATTATCTGTATTGTTATATATGATGCCTTTTATTTTTTTAAAATACCGCTCTGTACGGTTATTATATGCCCTCTTAGTAACACCGCTCTGGCTTGTTTATTATGTCTCATTAACTTATACGCTCTGTGTGTTATTATATGCCTCTTTTATTAACCAGCTCTGCTGTTATTATAGCGTTTCCGCTCTCTGTTATTATACTCTATTAACGCTCTTCGTGTTTATCTGCCCCTTATTATGAACGCTCTGCGGGTTATTATATCCTCTCTGCATGTTATTATGCCTCGCGCTCTGCGTGTTATTATATGCCCTCTTATACGCTGCATGGTTATTATATGCCCTTTATTATACCCCCGCTCTGCGTTTTTTCCTTGCGTGTTAGTTATGCCTCTTCTTATATACCGCTCTGGTTTATTATATGCCTCTTAGTTATGATACCAGCTCTGCGTGTGTTATTATAACCCGCTCTGCTTTAATTATTACTCTTATATAACGCTCTGCATTCGTATTATGATCCTCTTATTATACCGCTCTGCGTTCTTATACAAGCCTCTGATTATTAATACGCTACCTGCTGTTATATAATACCCACGCTCGTTCAGTTTTATTAATAACGCTCTGTGTTATATAAACCGCTTCTGCGTTTTTATGTGCCTCTTATTATACCTGATTAATACCGCTCTTTCGAATTTATTATGCTTCTCGTGTTTGCTATACACGCTCTGCGGTTTATGTGCTTCCTATTATCAGGTTTATGTAATCCTCTTAACCCTTCATGTTATTATCTCTAAACGCTCTGGGTGTTATTTATATGCCTCTTTTATAAGCGCTCCTTGTGTTATTTATACCTTGTTATATACCGCTCCTGCGTGTATTATATTGCCTCTTATTATACCACTCTTCGTGTATAATGCCTCTTATTATAAACAACGCCTGTGCGTGTTATTATAACCGCTCTGCTTTTATTATACCCCGAAAAACTGCGTGTATTATATGCCTCTTATTTATATACCGATCTGCGGTTATTATATCCTCTTATACCAGCTCTGCTTATTATAACGTCCCTTTTATATATGCTCTGCGTGTATTTATGCCTGTTATTATGCACTCTCGTTTTTTTTATTATATCCTCTTATTATACCGCGTCTGCGTTTATATATGCCTCTTATTATACTGCTCTGCGTGTTATTATGTTCTCTTATTTACCGCCCCTCTGGCGTGTTATTATTCTCTTATATTAATGCTCTGTTTTTCTGTGTTTCTATATTCCTCTTTTATATAATGCTCTGCATTTATTATATCCTCTTTTAACCCTCTGCGTGTTATTATTAAGCCTCTTATTATATCCCCTGCGTGTTATTCATTGCCTCTATTCTTACCGGTCTGCGTGCTTCTGCATTTATTAATCTGCCTCTATTAGCTCCTGCGTGTATTATATCCTCTTATTATCACCGCTCTGCGTGTTATTATAATGCCCTTATTATACCGCTCTAGACTCGTGTGTTATAGTCCCTCTTATTATACGACCGCTCTGCGTGTTTGTATATACTCTTATTTTACCACCACCGCTCTGCTTCTTATTATAGACAAATCCCTAGGCTCTGCGTGTATTATTATGTCTCTTTATTATACCGCTCTGCATTCTTATTAATCCTCTTATATAACCGCTCTGCGTGTTATTACGCTAATACTAAACCCGCTCTGCTTGTTATGTATATACCTCTTATTTAATACCGCTCCAATACCTCTTATATCCGCTCTGCTGATTATTATATGCCTCTTATTATACACCCGCCTCTGCTTAGGCTTCCGCCCTCTCTGTATTATATGCCTCTTGATTATCCGCTCTGTCGTGTTATTATATGCCTCTATATCCAACCGCTTCTGCGTGTTATTATATGCCTCTATATTACCGTTACCGCTCTGCGTGTTATTATAACCACTCTGCTGCTGCTTCATTATATCCTCTTATTATACCGCTCTGCGTGTTATTATATCCTCTTATTATAACCGGGCTCTGCATGTTATATATTCCGTCCTTATTCTAATACGCTCTGCGTGTTATTATACGCTCTGCCGTGTTATTATATGCCTCTATTATACCGTCTGCTTGTTATATATGTCTCTTATTATATCCCGCTCTGCATGTTATTATAGGTCCTCTTATTATACCGCTCTGCGTGTTATTATATGCCTCTTTTATACCTCGCTGCATTATTATATGCCTCTTATTATACCGGTCTGCTTGCTTGAATACGTGATGTAATATGCCTCTTATTATACCGCTCTGTGTTATTATTGTGCCTCTTTTAATACCTTCTGCGTGTATTGTATTCTCTTATTATACTCGCTTTTACGCTCTGCGCGTGTTATTATATGCCTCTTATTATAGCCGCTCTGCATGCATGTGATAGTATTAGCCTCTGATATTTATACGCTCTGCGTGTTATTATTGCCGTCTTATTATATCGTCTGCGTGTTATTATATGCGTATTATTATACCACTCTCGTTTTATTATTCGCTCTGCGTATTATTATATCCTCTTATTATACCGCACTGCATGTTCTTAATGCCCTTATTATAAACCGCTCTGCATGTTATTATGTCCTCTTATTTTACCGCTCTGTCGTGTTATTATATGTCTCTTATTAGAACCGCTCTGCATTTATTATATGCCTCTTATTATACCGCTCTCGTGTTCATCCTATATTATACCCTCTGCGTTGTTTATTATTGCCTCTTCTTATTATACCGTCTGCTTATTAACTATATGCCTCTTATTAACACGTCTGTTGTGTTATTTATATCCTCTTATTATTCCGCTCTCCGTGTCTATTATCCGCTCTGCGTGTTATTATATGCCTCTATTATACCGTCTGCGTGTTATATATGTCTCTTTTTCTTACCGTCTGCGTGTTATTATATGCCTCTTATTATAACCCTCTGCGTGTTTTATAACTCCTCTTTTATATACGCTCTGCGTTTTATTAGTACCTCTTATTATACCGCTCTGCGTGTTATTATACGCCGCTCTGCGTGTTATTATATGGCTCTTATAAGCGCTCTGCGTGTTATATATGCCTCTTATTATAACCGCTCTGCGTGTTTATTAATGCCTCTTATTATAATATACCGCTCTGTGTGATGATTATATGCCTCTTATTTATACCACTCTGCGTGTATTATATGGCCTCTTATTATACGCTCTGCGTGTTATATATGCCTCTTATATACCGCTCTTCTGCTGTTATTATGTCTCTTATTTTATAATCCGCTCTGGCTGTTATTATACCACCGCTCGGCGTGTTATTATATGTCTTTTATTATACCAACCGTCTGCATGTTATTATATGCCTCTTATTACGCTTTCTGCGTGTTATTATGCCTCTTATTATATCGCTCTGCGTGTTATTAATATGCCTCTGTATTATAACCGCTCTGCATGTTATTATATGCCTCTTATTATACCCGCTCTGCGTGTATTTGTCTCTTATTAACCAGCTCTGGGCGTGTTATTATACCGCTCTGCGTGTTATTATATGTCTCTTATTATAAACCCCGCTCTGCATTTATTATATTCCTCTTATTATAACCAGCTCTGCGTGTTATTATACCGCTCTGCGTGTTTTTATATGCCTCTTATTATACACGGTCTGCTTTTTATAATGCCTCTATTATAAAACCGCTCTGCGTGTTATTATATGCCTCTTATTATTCCGCTCTCCGTGTTATTATACCGCTCTGCGTGTTATTATATGCCTCTTATTATACCGGTCTGCGTGTTGATATATGTCTATTTTTTCTACCGTTCTGCGTGTTATTATATGCCTTCTTATTATACTGCTCTGCGTGTTATTATATGTCTCTTATTATAACCTCTGCTCGCATTTATTTATATACCTCTTTCTTATAATACCGCTCTGCGTGTTATTATACCGTCTCTCGTGTTTTTATATGCCTTTATTATAACCGGTCCTGCTTATTAATATATGCCTCTTATTATACCGCTCTGCGTGTATTATGTCCTCTTATTTTACCGGCTCTGCGTGTTATTATACCGCTCTGCGTGTTATTATATGTCTCTTATTATACCCCGCTCTCATTTATATATGCTCTTATTATACCGCTCTGCGTGTTATTTACCGCTCTGCGTGTTTTTATATGCCTCTATAATACCGGCGGCTTGTTAATTATATGCCTCTTTATAACCCGCTCTGCGTGTTATTATATGCCTCTTATTATTCCGCTCTGCTGTTTATTATACCGCTCTGCGTGTTATATATGCCTCTTATTATCCCGGTCTGCGTGTTGATATATGTCTCTTTATTTTTTCTAACCGTACTGCGTGTTATTATACCCTCTTATTATCCGCTCTGCGTGTTATATACGTCTCTTTTATATAACGCCTGCGTTTATTATACGCCTCTTATTATAACCGCTCTGCTTGTTATTATAACCCGCTCTGCGTGTTATTATATCCGCCTGCTTGTATTATAGTTTTATACCGCTCTGCGTGTTATTATATGCCTCTTATTAACCCCTGCGGGTTTTATATGCCTCTTATTATACTAACGCTCTGCGTGTTATTATATGCCTCTTTATTATACCGCTCTGTGTGTTTCTCATATGCTGCTTATTTTCCGCTCTGCTTGTTATATATGTCTCTTATTATACCGCTAACCGCTCTGCATTTTATTTATGCCTCTTATTATACCGCTTTCGGTGTTATATATGCCTCTTATTATATCGCTCTGCGTGTTATTATATATACCGCTCTGCTGCTTTTTATATGCCTCTTTATATAACCTATTAAACCGCTCTGCTGTTGTTAATATATGCCTCTTATTACCCCTCAATACCGCTCTGCGTGTTATTATATGCCTCTTATTATACCGTCTGCTAAGTTATTATATGCCTCTTATTATACCATCCGCTCTGCGTGTTTATTATATGCCTCTTATTATAACCGCTCTGCGTTTACTTATTCTGTGTGTGTTATTTTGCCTCTTATTATAACCACTCTCTGCGTGTTATTATATGCCTCTTATTATACCCTCTACATGTTATTATATGCCACTTATTATACCTCGCATGTTATATACCTCTTTTATACCCCGCTCTGCGTGTTATTATATGCCTTTTATATACTGCTCTGCGTGTTTTATATGCTCTTATTATAACCCGCTCTGCGTGTTATTCTATCTCTTATTATACTGCTCTGCGTATTTGATACGCTCTGCATGTTTATCTCTGCCTCTTATTATACTTCTCTGCGTATTATTCCCGCTCTGCGTGTTATTATATGCCTCTTATTATATCACTCTGCTGTTTATAATATCGCTCTCTTATTACCGCTTGCGTGTTATTATAACCGCTCTGCGTGTTATTATTCCGTCTCTTATTCATATCGCTCTGCGTGTTTATATGCTCTTATTATACCGCTCTGTGTGTTATTATCTCCTCTTATTATACCGCTCCTGCGTGTTATTATATGCCTTTTTATAACCGCTCTGCTTGTTATATGCTCCTATTATACCGTTGCGTGTTATTATAGCCTCTATATACCGCTCTGCGTGTTATTATATGCCTCTATTATACCGCTCTGCGTGTATATATGCCTCTTATTATACTGCTTTGGCTGCGTGTTATTATATGCTCCTTATTACACCGCTCTGCGTGTTATTATACGCTCTTTTTATAACTCTCCTTTTATTATTGCCTCTTATTATACCGCTTGCGTGTTATTATAGCCTTCTTATTATAATCCGCTCTGCACTGTTTTATATGCCTCTTATTATACCGCTCTGCGTTATTATATGCCTCTTATTATAACCGCTCTGCGTGTTATTATATCGCTCTGATTATAATATCCGCTCTGCGTGTTTATTTATATCCTTTATTATACCGCTCTGCTGTGTTATTATATGCCTCTTATTACTACTGCTCTGCGTTTTATTATACCGCGCTGCTGTTATTATATCCTCTTATACGCTCTGCGTTTATTATGTCTCTTATTATATTACCGCTCTGCGTGTTATTATATGACTCTTATTATACGCTCTGCGTGTTATTATTGCCTCTTATTATAAGCCTCTCTGCGTGTTTTATATGCCTCTTATTATACCTCTCTGCTTTTTTATTATACGCTCTGCGTGTTATATATTGCCTCTTAAGCGCTCTGTGTGTATTATATGCCTCTTATTATAACGCTCTGCGTGTTTTATCATGCTCTTTATACCGCTCTGCGTTTTATTCTAATAACCGTCTGCGTGTTATTATAGTCTCTTTATTATAACCGCTCTGCTGTTTATGTATATGCCTCTATATATAACCGCTCTGCGTTTATTTCCCGCGCTCTGCGTGTATTAATATAGCCTCTTATATACGCTCTGTGTATTATATGCCTCTTATTATACCGCTCTGCGTGTTATATATGCCTCTTTATTACGCTCTGCTAATGTTATTATAATACCTGCTCCTGCGTTTTATTATGCTCGCCTGCTTTATTATATTTAGTATAACCGCTCTGCGTGTTTATTATATAACCGCTCTGCGTGTTATTATATTGCCTCTTATACGCTCTGCGTGTTATTATATGCCTCTTATTATACTTATTAATCCGCTCTGCGTGTTAATTATATGCCTCTTATTATACACGCTGCTTGTGTTGATTCTTCCTTTTTATACCACTCTGCGTGTTTATTATTGCCTCTTATTATAAAACGCTCTGCGTGTTATCTTATATGCCTCTTTTATACTACCGCTCTGTCGTTATTATGCTCTTATTTACTCTCTATCCGCCCTGCGTTGTCTATTATACCCTCTGGCTTTATTATATGCTCTTTATTATACCGCTCTGCATGTTATTAATGCCTCTTATTTCTATAGCCCAACTAACCCTCTGCTGTTATCTATATGCCTTTTTATAACGCTTTCTGCGTGTTATTATATGCTCTTATTATAAACCGCTCTGCGTGTTATTATATGCCTCTTATATAGCCGCTCTGCATGTGTATTATGCCTCTTATTATACCGCTCTCGTGTTATTTATCTCTTATTTTTAACCGCTCTGCGTGTTATTATAAATACCTCTCTCTGCCGTGTTATTATCTCTTATTAATAACCGCTCTGCCATTTTTTATGCCATCTTATTATACCCGTCTGCGTGTTATTATACCGCTCTGCGTGTTTTATATCCTCTTATATCCTATAACCGGTCTGCTTGTAATATATCCTCTTATTATACCGCTCCTGCGTGTTATTATATGCCTCTTATATTCCGCTCTCCGTGTTTATTATAAAACCGGCTCTGCGTGTTATTATATGCCTCTTATTATACCGGTCTGCGTGTTGTATATGTCTATTTTCTACCGTCTGCGTGTTATAATTCCTCTTATTATTACCGCTCTGCGTGTTATTATATGTCTCTTATTATGTACCGCTCTGCATTTATTATATGCCTCTTATTATCCGCTCTTGCGTGTATTCATAACCGCTCTGCGTTTTTTTATAGTGCTCTTATTTACCCGTCTGCTTGTTAATATATGCCTCTTATAACCGCTCTGCGTGTTATTATGTCTCTTATTTTACCGCTCTGCGTGTTATTATACCGCTCTGCGTGTTATTATATGTCTCTTATTATACCGCTCTGCATTTATTATATGCCTCTTATTATAAACTCGCTCTGCGTGTTATTATACCGCTCTGCGTGTTTTTATATGCCTCTTATTATACCGGTCTGCTTGTTAATATATGCCTCTCTTTTATATACCGCTCTGCGTGTTATTATATGCCTCTTATTATTCCGCTCTCCGTGTTATTATACCGCTCTGCGTTTTATTATATGCCTCTTATTATACCGGTCTGCGTGTTGGATATATGTCTCTTTTTTTCTAAACCGTTCTGCGTGTTATTATAAGCCTCTTATTATACCGCTCTGCGTGTTATTATACGTCTCTTTATATAACGCTCTGCGTTTTATTATACGCCTCTTATTATAACCGCTCTGCGTGTTATTATACCGCTCTGCGTGTTATTTATACCGCTCTGCGTGTTATTATATGCCTCTTATTATACCGCTCTGCGTGTTATTATATGCCTCTTATATACGACGGCTCTCGTGTTTTATATTATATGCCTCTTATATATATAACCGCTCCGCGGTTATATTGCCTCTTTTACCCGCTCTGTGTGTTTATATTGCCTATCTTATTATTCCGCTCTGCGTGTATTATATGTCTCTTATTATAAATACCGCTCTGCATTTTATTATAGTCTCTTATTATATAACCGCTTGCGTGTTTTATATGCCTCTTATTATAACCGCTCTGCGTGTTATTATACCGTCCTCTGCGTGTTATTATATGCTCTATTATACGCTCTGCTTGTTAATATAGCCTCTTATTATAACCGTCTGGCGTGTTATTTATATGCCTCTTATTATACCAGCTCTGCATGTTATTAAATGCCTCTTATTATACCGCTCTGCGTGTTATTATTTCCTCTTTATAAGTACTCTGCGTGTTACTATTCTGCTCTGGTGTTATTAATGCCTCTTTATTAATACCACTCTCCGTGTTATATATGCCCTTATTATACCGCTCTACAGTTTATTATATGCCATCTTATTATATCACTGCCATGTTTATTATAAGCTCTTATGAACCGCTCTGCGTGTATTATATGCCTTTTATTATACTGGCTCTGCGTGTTATTATATTCCTCTTATTATAATACCGCTCTGCGTGTTAATTATATGCCTCTTATTAACTGCTCTGCGATATTATATCGCTCCTGCATGTTATATATCCTCTTATTATACTTCTCTGCGTATTATTATACCCATCCTGCGTGTTATTATATGCCTCTTATTATATCACTCTGCGTGTTATTATATGTCTCTTATTATACCGCTCTGCGTGTTATTATACCGCTCTGCGTGTTATTATGTCTCTTATTATATCGCTCTGCGTGTTATTATATGACTCTTATTATACCGCTCTGTGTGTTATTATATGCCTCTTATTATACCGCTCTGCGTGTTATTATACCGCTCTGCGTGTTATTATATGCCTCTTATTATACCGCTCTGCTTGTTAATATATGCTCTCCATTATACCGCTCTGCGTGTTATTATTGCCTCCTATTATAACCGCTCTGGTTATATTGCCTCTTATTATACGAACCGCTCTGCGTGTTATATATATGCCTCTTATTTTACTGCTTTGCGTGTTAATTATATAGCCTCTTATTATATATAACCGCTCTGCGTGTTATTATATGCCTCTTATTATACCAACGCTCTGCGTTTTTATATGCCTCTTTATACCGCTCTGCGTGTTATTTATGCCCTTATTATACCGCTCTGCGTGTTATTATATATGCCTCTTATTATACCGCTCTGCTTGTTATATATGCCTCCATTATAACCGCTCTGCGTGTTATTATATTGCTCCTATTAATAAAACCGCTCTGCGTTTTATTATATGCCTCTTATTATAACCGCTCTGCTTGTTAATATATGCCTCTTATTATAACCGCTTTGGCGTTTATTATATGCCCTTATTAATACCGCTCTGCGTGTTATTATATGCCTCTATTATACCGCCTCCTGCTTTTATTATATGCCCTCTTATTATACTCCGCTCTGCGTGTTATTATATGCCCTTTATTATACCGCTCTGCTTGTTATTATTGCCTCTTATTATACTGCTCTGCGTTTTAATTAGCAAAGCTCTGGTGTTATTAAATCCCTTTAGCGTCTGCGTGTTATTATACGTCTCTTTTATATAACGCTCTCGTGTTATTATATGCCTCTTATTATACCGCTTGCGTGTTATTATACGCCTCTTATTATACCGCTCTGCATGTTATTATATGCCTCTTATTATACCGCTCTGCGTTTTATTATAGCCTCTTATTATAACCGCTCTGCGTGTTATTATATGGCCTCTTTTATAACCGCTCTGCGTGTTATTATATATGCCTCTTATTATACCGCTCTGCGTGTTTTATATGCTCTTATTATACTGCTCTGCGTTTTATTATACCGCTCTGCGTGTTATTATATGCCTCTTATAGCGCTCTGCGTGTTATTATGTCTCTTATTATACCGCTCTGCGTGTTATTATATGACTCTTATTATAGCGCTCTGCGTGTTATTATATGCCTCTTATTATACCGCTCTGCTGTTATTATATGCCTCTTATTATACCGCTCTGCGTTTATTATAACCGCTTCTGCGTGTTATTATATGCCTCTTATAGCGCTCTGTGTGTTATTATATGCCTCTTATTATACCGCTCTGCGTGTTATTATATGTCTCTTATTATACCGCTCTGCGTGTTATTCTACCGTTCTGCGTGTTATTATATGTCTCTTATTATACCGCTCTGCTTGTTATTATATGCCTCTTATTATACCGCTCTGCGTGTTATTTTCAGCGCTCTGCGTGTTATTATATGCCTCTTATTATACCGCTCTGAATGTTATTATATGCCTCTTATTATACCGCTCTGCGTGTTATATATGCCTCTTTTACGGCTCTGCATGTTATTATACCGCTCTGCGTGTTATTATATGCCTCTTATTATACCCGCTCTGCGTGTTATTATATGTCTCTTATTATCAGCTTTGCGTGTTATTATATGTCTCTTATTATACGTCTGCGTTTATTATATGCCTCTTATTATAAACGCTCGATGTTATTATATGCCTCTTATTATACCACTCTGCGTGTTTATATTATGCTCTTATTATACCACTCTGCGTGTGTATATACCGTTCTGCATGTTATTATATGTCTCTTATTATACCGCTCTGCGTGTTATTATAGCGCTCTGCGTGTTATTATATGCCTCTTATTATACCGCTCTGCGTGTTATTATATGCCTCTTATTATACCACTCTGCGTGTTATTATATGCCTCTTGTTATATAACCGCTCTGGGTTTTATTATACCGCTCCTGCTTCTTATTATATGCCTCTTATAGCGCTCTGCGTGTTATTATATGCCTCTTATTATACCGCTCTCCGTGTTATTATATGCCTCTTATTATACCATTCTGTGTGTTATTATACCGTTCTGCGTGTTATTATACTGCTCTGCGTGTTATTATATGTCTCTTATTATACCGGTCTGCTTGTTATTTTAGCGCTCTGCGTGTTATTATATGCCTCTTATACCGCTCTGCATGTTATTATACCGCTCTGCGTGTTATTATATGCCTCTTATTATACCGCTCTGCGTGTTATTATATGTCTCTTATTATACAGCTCTGCGTGTTATTATATGCCTCTTATTATACCGCTCTGCGTTTTATTATATGTCTCTTATTATACCGCTCTGCGGTTTTATATGCCTCTTATTATAACCGCTCTGCGTGTTATTATAAACCGCTCTGCGTTTTATTATATGTGTCTTATTATACCGCTCTGCGTGTTATTATATGCCTCTTATTATACCGCTCTGCGTGTTATTATGTCTCTTTTATTATACCGCTCTGCGTGTAATTATATGCCTCTTATTATACCGCTCTGCGTGTTATTTTGTCTCTTTTATTATACCGCTCTGCGTGTAATTATATGCCTCCTTTTATAACGCTGTGCGTGTTATTATATGCCTCTTATTATACTACTCTGCGTGTTATTATATGCCTCTTATTATACCGCTCTGCGTGTTATTATATGCCTCTTATTATACCGCTCTGCGTGTTATTTATGCCTCTTATATACCGCTCTGCGTGTTATTATATGTCTCTTATTATACCGCTCTGCGTGTTATTATATGCCTCTTATTATTTAGCTCTGCGTGTTATTTTATGCCTCTTATTATACCGCTCTGCGTGTTTATTATATCCTCTTTATTATACCGCTCTGCGTGTTATTATATGCCTCTTATTACCGCTCTGCGTGTTATTATATGCCTCTTTTATAACCCCGCTCTGCCGTGTTTTATATGCCTCTTATTATCAACCGCTCTGCGGGTTATTATATGCCTCTTATTATACCGCTCTGCGTGTTAATATATGCCTCTTATTATACATCTTTTATATATATATATATATATATATATATATATATATTTAAACAAACATCACAGCTTGCACTCAATGTACTGGTTCATATAGACAGGTGCTAGTCTCAAATAATAGAAAACAACAACATTACCATTCTCTCGTCCGGTAAAGAAAGACTGCACTCGGTTCATAATCATGAAAAACTGTATTGGGCATCTGATAAAAAGATAAGTCACCCAATCCGACGTTTTCGGTCCTGGAATAGGACCTTGAGAAAGATCCTATTCCAGGACCGAAACGTCGGATTGGGTGACTTATCTTTTTATTCAGATGCCCAATACAGTTTTTTCATGATTACTGAACCGAGTGCAGTCTTTCTCTTCCCGGACGAGAGATGGTAATGTTGTTTTTTTATATATATATATATATATAATATATATATATTATATATTAATATCTATATATATATATCAGCACTCCTTGGGAAGCTTTACTATCTCCTTGTATGTCAGGCATCAAAGTTAGATTGTCAGCTCTGGGGCAGAGATCGCAAAATTCTATCAGAGCTATAAGAAAAAGAAATAAATATATATATATATATATTTTATACATTTGCTGTCACTACATCTATGGGCCTCATTCAGAGAGCAGCGAATTTTAGAATTGGAGAGGGGGAAAAAATTTATCTTTTTGGAGAGTTTTTTTTCTCCCATATGCAGAAAGGGCATAAAACTACGCATTTACAAGCCTTTCTGCATATGAAGAGTTTCACCAGCGCTATACGCTGTGCTTGAAACTGCGCGCCGCGGGATTATCGGCCACACTTTAATAAAGGGTGTCGGTAGGGGAGACGAGAGCACGCGAGAGAGAAGACGAGAGACGAGTAGAACCGAGTGAGAGACGATAGACTCCCGCCGGTTTCTGACCTTCTTCCCCATCATTTTTTTTTATGCTTTTGCCACACCTTATATTATTTACCCGATATCGTTTCCTCGCTCAACTTCTTTTCGTCTTTCCTCCTCTATCGATCCTACACAGGCTGACTGTAATTATGATCCGTCGCTATCCACTTATTATCTCGTCCTCCTCTTTCTCCATCTTTGCCCTTTATGGCCCTCCCCCACCAGGACCGCGGGGCTTCTCGCCGTCCATCAATTCCCCCACCCGTTTCCTTTTCCTCGCCATTCATTCTCTCTACAGAGCTTGGCTTGTCTTCTTTAACGTTCTTCTGTTAACTCATTGCTGTCCACTCGTACAAGTCCTACCCTTAAAATTCATCCCTGCTACCGACTAACTGTTGGCATACTAGCTTTTCGCTCTCTTTTCCTCCTCTACTTGTGTATCTTTCCCCTTCCTATTCCTACGTTTTGTACAAGTCTACCATCCATTTCTACGTATAATTATCGGCCCATTCTCTTTTCTTTCTCACCTCTGCCCCCACTTCTTATTTTCACCTTTTCACATTGCCAACTTTTTAGCTTCTAGTGCGACAATCCACTTGTTGCTCTCTCCACCCCTTCTCCTCGTTTATTACTTTACCTTCGTGCCTTCCCTTCCCTCCCCGTTCCTCTACCCATTTTTTCCTCCTATGTCTACTTACCTCCCAGACACTCTTTTCTATTTGTACTCCCCACTTTCATAGCGCTCCCTTTATTGGTTAATTCATTACTTCTTTTCGGCTCGTCCCCCGACTTCCTTCCTATGTCACCACCAGTTCTTCTTTAAACCTTTCTTTATCACTCTTCCAACACCTTTTACTCCTCCCTTTTTCTCTTTACTTTCCATCTTCTTTCTTTTTCCTTTCGAGTGGGGAAAAAATCGCGTTTTTTTTTTTTTCCCCTCCACCGGCCGCGGAGCGCCAGCTGCTTGGTGGAGAGGAAAAATGTTGAAAATCGCCGCCATTTTTTTGGCGCGAACAGCCACTAGATGGCGATCGCGGCTCTCTGCATACGGCAGAAAAAAAAACTGGAGAGATTAGAAACTCTCCAGCCGCGCGGCGAATTTCAAGGGAAAAAAAAAAATGGCGCTTTTTTCAAATCTCGCCATTTTCGGCTGTTTTTAGCGCGATTTTCGCCGGAAAATGGCGAGATTGCTATTAGCGCTGTTCTCTGCATGAGGCCCTTTGTGTATTTAAATACACACAAACACACACACACACACACACGGTAACCAGGGAAATCCAGGTAACAAAGAGACAGCACACCGCAATATAATGAAGTAAATAAAGTGTATTAACAACACAGGGCAGCCAACGTTTCGGTCCTCAGAGTGGGACCTTCCTCAGGGCAGTGCTGTCTCTTTGTTACCTGGATTCCCCTGGTTACCCTGTACATGTTTCTATATGGGACGAGCATCTGCCTTCATTTGAGAAACCGTGAGTGCAAATTATTTTTCATTGACTATATATATATATATATATATATATATATGTGTGTATATATATCACACACACACACACAGCTGAAGCCCTCTCTCCTGTTGGCACAGGTATCCTACGCCCGCCCCAGCTCCGCCTCCATACGAGATGCCAATCTGTACGTGAGCAGCCTTCCGAAAACTATGAACCAGAAGGAGATGGAACAGCTGTTTTCTCAGTATGGCAGAATTATCACCTCCCGTATACTGGTGGACCAGGTCACAGGTATATACCACCAGCAGGGTGCTCTGCTATTCCTACCATTAGATCCTGTAACACCCGGCTCCTGAGTGCCTTATTGCCCCTGTAACATGTTATTGCAGTAACCCGCCTCCTGAGTGCCTTATTGCCCCTGTAACATGTTATCGCAGTAACTCGCCTCCTGAGTGCCTTATTGCTCCTGTAACATGTTATTGCAGTAACCCGCCTCCTGAGTGCCTTATTGCCCCTGTAACATGTTATCGCAGTAACACGCCTCCTGAGTGCCTTATTGCCCCTGTAACATGTTATTTTAGTAATCCGGCTCCTTAGTGCCTTATTGCCCTGTAACATGTTATTGCAGTAACCTGCCTCCTGAGTGCCTTATTGTCCCTGTAACATGTTACTGCAGTAACCCGCCTCCTGAGTGCCTTATTGCCCCAGTATCATGTTATTGCAGTAACCCGCCTCCTCAGTGCCTTATTGCCCTGTAACATGTTATTGCAGTAACCCACCTCCTGAGTGCCTTATTGCCCCTGTAACATGTTATTGCAGTAACCCACCTCCTGAGTGCCTTATTGCTCCTGTAACATGTTACCTATTCCCGATCGTCCATGGGAACATCTCTCGATGGACTTTATTGTCGAACTCCCCAAATCTAAGGGTATGGACACTATACTAGTAGTGGTCGACCGCTTTTCTAAACAAGCGCATTTTATCCCACTCAAAGGTCTACCCAGCGCCCCTAAACTTGCCGAGGTATTTGTCAGGGAGGTCTTCAGGCTCCATGGATCACCTCAGACCATAGTTTCTGATAGGGGGTCGCAATTTGTTTCGAGATTCTGGAGGGCCTTCTGTTAGAAACTTAACGTGGCGCTTCACTTCTCCTCTGGATACCACCCACAGACCAATGGTCAAACGGAACGAACCAATCAGTCACTGGAGCAGTTCCTTCGTTGTTTCATATATCGGACTCTCAGGACAATTGGCTCGACCTACTCCCCTGGGCAGAATTCGCTCATAATAATCTCAGGAATGAGTCCACACTACAGTCTCCATTCTTTTCTAATTTTGGCTTTCATCCCTCCACCCTCCATCAGTCTGGGCCGAGTACAGGAGTTCCAGCCGCAGAAGAGAGGATTCGGGATCTTCAAGCTTCCTGGTCTAGGATTCAGGATAATCTCAAGCGGACCACGGCTATGCAGAAAAGGCAGGCTGATCGCCATCGTCGGAGACCACCCAATTATGCCCCAGGTCAAAAAGTATGGCTATCTACGAAGAACATACGCTTGAAAGTCACATCCCCAAAGCTGGCACCCCGATTTATCGGCCAATTCTCTATATTGGAGAGGATCAATCCAGTTACCTACCGACTCAAACTACCTGCTACTATGAAGATTCCCTCTGCCTTTCATTGTTCTCTGTTAAAACCGTTTATACCCAATCCTCAGATCCAACACAACGCACCTTCCCCCAGACTTGTCAATGGACAAGAAGAGTTTGAGGTACAATCCATCCTAGATTCTCGTATCTCAAGAGGAGGGCTCCAGTATTTGGTGCATTGGAGGGGTTTTGGACCCGAAGAAAGGGCATGGATTCCGCAAGTCCAGGTACACGCCCCCAGGCTGGTCCGGTCATTTCATCTCAAATTTCCACTTAAACCTGGTAGGGATCATCCGGAGTCCGACCCTGAAGGGGGGGGTACTGTAATGCCGCTACCCACGGCGCCCGCTGCGGCTCTTACCGCCGCTGTCGGGGCACGCGGCACCCGGTCACGTGGTCTCCCTTCTCTCCCTGCAGCTCCTGCTGCCCATGCGCGCCGCCGGGGTAGACCTCCGCGCGCGTCTACAGTTCCAGCTTTTCCTCCTGGCGAACTCAACCCGCCCCTTCCGTCGCGCGCGCTACTATGCCCATCTCCACTGCCGCCAATGTACTTGTTCCGTCCCCACCTGTCCTGCATCCTGTCTCAGCCTATCAGCGCTCTACCTTCATCTGACATCACCGCTGGGGGTTCTCATTGGCTCCTGTCAGTATATAGTGTTACCAGCCCAGAGCTGATTGCTGAGCATAGTCAGTCTCTAGTTGTGCTTGCTACAAGCTACTTCGCAGTCTGCGCTTGTCTTCCGTTACAGACCCTTGCTTGAACATGGACTCCCGATGTCTGGCACCCTCGAACCCCGGCTCGCCCTACGGACTTCTACCTTCTCCTCTCCTTGACTTTGGACACCGACGACTCTTGATCTCTCCAACCCCGGATCTGGCACGTACCTCTACCACTCTACACTCTCCTGTCCCGAACCAGGCTATCTACACGACTCTGCTAACTGGACCCGCTCACGCGGCTGTAGGGCGGTGGTTTTCCTGTATCCCCACCTCGGCCTCGCGGTCCAGTCCGGTTTGTGGTGAGCACTCCTATATTCCCGTGACAAAGAGGTAAGGAGGCGCTGGAAGCGGGAGTCCCCGCAGCACGGGTCCTTACAGGAAGCCTCTCTTCTTTCCCTATTACCCTGACTGACGAGGTGCCGTGTGTGCTGCTAACATCATATCAGTCATCCAGCTGTGGGGTTTTATCATCTGCATAGGAGATAGAAAACCACTGCTCAACCTTAATATTCCACATACATTAGTGTTGTATACTCTAAGTGGTGCATGGGAAATAGAAACACTCTATATATAGGCTGGTCCAAGATCAACCACAGAAAAGAAATCCCATAGATTTGCACTCAACTTAAAATTATATCTGAGTAGATAGAAACAAATTTCCAAACCATATAGGATACCAGAAGGTTTTTAAAATACAGAACAGTACAGGGTGTAGGCGACGCGCTAACTAATGACGTCAGCCGGTTGCTGTTCTGGAGTTTGAGACGGAGCGCGAGTGAATGCCAGTGACCCTGCAGCTGACTGGTTGTATAACACGATTGGGTTTCAATGCGCACCACACTAACTGTGCACAATTTAGGCAATGATTTGATTAGATTCTATTGCGAGGAGCACATAACATGGGATCATTATTGCATAGCATGTGGTGACGCTCTATGGGTATTTTGGGCTTATTAAAGCCGGTTTACCTTGTTTGTCAAGACTCAGCACGGGAGGCATATTACAGCCTGCCCGCGCGGACATTCAAACCATCAGCTGGTTATTTTGGGGGTTCAATAGGAGCTTGTTAGGTGTCCAGTATGTTTTACAATTCTTGTTCAGCTAGTCTTGGCTGTTTGGAGGGTGGCAAGCTCCTACCTAATTGAAGCTCACCCCCTCCCACATTTAAATGGTTAAGGGCTCACTCCATAGCATCTTCCTGGCTTGCTTGCAGTATGGTTGTGACAACTCTAATACAGAGTGCTTTTCCTGGTAATGTACAGGTTAATAAAAGCTTCAATCAGACTTAGAACTTTATATATATATATAGTCCCAAATGGTGCCAAGTGTTGAAGTGATAGTTCTATAGTTACAACCTGGAGTAGCCGGTAAGCAACTAACTCAGTTCACAGTTCTTGGGGCAAACAGATGGTTCTTCTCATATGTTGGACTTGATCCTGCATGTTTAAAATATCAAGCAAAGAGCAAACATTGCGCAGTATATTTAGACAGACAGTGATTATTCCAAATGTTAAGGTTTTATCTAAAATGCCTACTTACTAGAAGTGGCTAGATCACGTGCAGGGGAGAGAATCTGTTCTTTAAACCCTCTTGGCCCCGGAAGCCTCTTGGTGTAGCACGAACCCCTCGTGATATCCCTGGCCTCCGTGGGTGTTGAAGGGATGTTTCTGCAGCTCCTGTCTTTAAGAATCCTGTACCTCTTTCTCCGTTTGGGGAAAATCGCTCGCCGGTTCCCCTTCCTCGTGGCCAAACAGGACTGTGAAACAGCTCCTGAATCCCCAGGCGGCGTCTCTCCGATCCACAGAAGTCCAATGGCAAAAAAGAAGATCAGTATGACTTGGCTGCTTGTTTTTTTCATTTATATATTTTTTCACACTTTTATGCGCCAGGTTATGTCATCTATTTTTGTGTTTATATTTATGGTTGAGATTTATGAGATGTCTCAGTAGATTACCAGGCAGCTTAGTCTTTCAAGTGCACAGCACTGTATTATTAGTATTAGGTTTAGCGTTTGTCACAGTATATTTGTAATTATTATAGACTTAGAACTTTGCCACTAATATTGACAGATTTACTATAAATCATTCTTCCTGTTATTACACAGGTTATTAAGAATTTATATTAGCGTTAGGGACCCCTGAAATGTGGTCTGTCGTGCCGTTGGCTCAGGGGCTTACAACAATTTTGGCCAAAAATGTCAAACTAAAAGACCATTTTACTTAATAGATATTTATACATATATATTTAGGCACTGTACCGTGTATGAGTTTCACTGGATGTTCTAAAACTGAGCTCTGTCTGTGTTTTATGTTCTGTCTCTGGTTTTAAATATATATTGCCATGCTCAGTAGCACTCCTCTGTGACACTCATATGTTTATATATATGTTGTGGTTATTTTGGGGGTTCAATAGGAGCTTGTTAGGTGTCCAGTATGTTATCCCTTGATATGTGAAGGTTTCATATTTTAATTTATATTAGACACTTTCTTGTGATAATTGCAATAACCGCAATTTGTTTTAGAGACAGACTATTTCTGTATATCTGAGATATAAACTTTCTGAGTTATTTATAAACTACATGTTTATGCTTATGATATCCTGCCAATAGTTTTCAAATCCAGTGTCCTGATCTTAAGAAACAAGTGCTGTTACTTAAATGCCAAAGGTGAGAAAAATGTAATTCTCAAGAGGTAAGTCATGGGAAACTCCATGCAGCTGCACTATCAACTTGTATACAAAAGCAAGATTAGTCAATGTTAAGACATATGGATGTATTCAAAAGCTGTGGTAGCTGTGGCCCATTCATTTCAATAGGATTGCTGAACAAGCTAGAACTTTCTAAATAAGAAATGTAAAGTTTTATGGTCAATGTACAACTGCCACAAAAAAGCCTTGCGACTTACAGATTTAAGCAATATTACTGCACCTGCTGGCACTCTCTCATGGGTGAAAAAGTGCATTGACCCGGCCTCTCTTGCTCGTTGCTGATTCCTTATAATGGCCACTTCTCCCACTGGTGTGTTGTGTATGTCCCGTTGCATCGCGCCCGTGGGAATAATAACATTGGCTATGTCATTATGTGGTTTTAAAAACTTTCTACACTATTATTTCCACTATAAATAACTCATGTTAGTCCATTAAAAGATAAAAATCTGCAACAAATCTATTTTCTACAATTTAATCTGGTCTGTAACTGTTACATAAACCTATAACATATTTTATCGTTAACTGTGCATGCAATGTCTTTATACATAATGTATGACGATGTTCACCTAATGTAACCATGTATTTGTAACCATGTATCTTTCAGCATAACTCTGTGCCCAGGGCATTATTGAAAACAAGAGGTACCTCACAATGTGTGTATAAATAAAATAAATAAATACTTCTCCAGGAAAACTACAGGAACTAAACATTCTAACTATTGTACAGCATTGAAAGTTTGCAGGTATTATTTAACAGATCACAAATTCCTGAATTTCATATTAGGCTCATCTTTTTTCACTCTGGTTTACATTATTTTACACCTAGCGGTCCCAATCATTGTATTCTAAAAAGCAAATTTGTCATTACCAAATATTTCCTGATTTTTTTTTGATAAATGTATACAGTACACTTTTTAATTAAATAATTAAAGAATATTTGCATATGCAAGTTCAGCAATAATGTATTGCGTTGAATGCAGCCCACCACCATCATGTGATACAGTTTCACAGATTAGTATTGTAGGACACAACCAGACCTATCCAGAGATCTTAATCAACTTGTTAACATTCCCAATGTCCATTCAATGACAGAACTAAACACGTACTTCATTATACTGTACCTTTGTAGTGTTGGTGTTACGCCTGAACCCAGGCCAAGCTTCCATATACTGCATCACCTGAAAACAAATGGTCCTTTCAAAAAGCAGTCCTTTTTTAAAAACAGCATACATACTATATTAATACAATATACTAATTATTTCTGGTACAGCCCACAATTCTTGCCTATTTATATGTTTACATCCAACTCTATTTTCTTCAAATATATATATATATATACACACACACACATACACACACACACACACACACACACACACACACACACACACACACACACACACACACAGTGGTGTGAAAAAGAAAGTACACACTCTTTGAATTCTATGGTTTTACATATCAGGACATAATAACAATAATCTGTTCCTTAGCAGGTCTTAAAATAAGGTAAATACAACCTCAGATGAACAACAACACATGACATATTATACTGTGTCATGATTTATTTAACAAAATTTAGTGGGTTGTCTGTCTTGTTCTATTCTGGTCATCTACCTCTATGTATATGTGACCTCTTTAGAAGTTTTAATAAGTCCTAGCTCATTTGCTAATTCAATTAGCATTGCATCTGGTACCTAAATCCGGTACATCAGTGCATTTAAGGGAGGCCACTTGATTGCCCAGAGACTATGGACATTTCAAATACTATTACCATCTGAGTCTGTGACTACCAAAGAAGGAAACCAGATGAGACGAGACGGTCATACCAAGGAGGATTAATAGTGCAATTACGTGAGAGGCCACCTACCTGAGGGAGAACCACATGTTCCAGGAGCCACCGGTTGAGACCATCAGAAGTTGTGGAGCCAAAGATCGTTCCTGTTGCTTCCTGGCGCCTGGTAACCCATGTTTAGTACATGGAATGCTTGTTATATTTTTAATTGATGTACGCAGATATATTACCCTTTAGAAATACATCTGAATTTTTTGAACATACTTCACTATGTGCTTTGTGCGCTGTTTTTCTTGTCTTATTCTTAAGGGATATTGATATTGGTGGCTTATTTATATGTGCAGCTATAGAATGGTTATGTGTTAATACATTCCGTACAACTAAGAACAATATGCTTTTTTCTGATTATTTTCTGATAAGACATTGAGAGCCCTATTTAATGTATCAATATTATATTGAGACAACAATATATGCATTAGGTGATGGTTAATTTTGAGTGTAAAAGTGTAAGCTCCTATTAGAGCAATGTAGGTGTGAACAGATTTAAAGACGTGAATACAAATATTTAGGTTTCCATAATGCAGTGCAAAACAATGTTTTATTGTTTTTAAATAATTATTCACCAACCGGCCAACAAACACAGAGTATCCCACCCTTAAATTCTAAAGAGGTTTGAGTGTCACAAGATATGCAAGTCATGGTGGGACCTCCAGTCACAAACTTCCTGCACATTTATGGGGTAAAAATGTTTACTATTTTGAAACCACTCCTCATGATCACTGAAGGGGGATAATAGAATGGAAACCCTTCACATTAGGAAGTGCTGCAATATTGTAAAACTACAGTTTGAGGTCCTGTCATGCTGTGTATAAAATGTCAAGGGCTTCTTCTCAGTACTTCAAAAAGACATCATGACACAGTTGGCTGACATCTACCTACTACAGCTACAGTCGACTGCAAAGACCCAAAGGCTATGCAATGTAGCAAGCTCAATATTTTGATTATAACGAGTACATAATTATTCCTGTACTGTATGTCATTGGCATGGATTCTCATACATCTATAAATGCTAACTGTATTGCGCTAGGAACAGTACTTTCCTACAAGCTACAGAGCAAAAAAACGTATATCATCTCCAGAAGCAAAAAGGTAAGTGAAATCAAATAAGTCTTTTAAATTGATAATATCAATGTCCGGTACATATAAGTATAGATGCAGGGAGAGGGGAGAAAAACCAAGGGGTTAAGCAAGGTATAAGAAGCGGGGTACTTACAGAGAGATTGGATTCCCACCAGGCTGTGTGACCCCCTGAGAAGCTTCACCTTACCCCCGTCTCCTTGCAAATGAAGTGGTGTAGAGCCACAAGCTCACAAGGTGTCACCACTAATCCATTCCTCCCGCAACAATGGTGAAACCGGTGGTGTCCTCCGATCCAGGCAGCAACAGAAACAAAAAATGATCGAGTGGACTACCGCTTGCTATGAAAAGAAGTTGAGGAACTCACCAGAATTGAAAGTTAAAAACGTCATAGTGGGCGTGAAACATGTGGGAGGAGGAGTTTTGTCATTTTATGTAGTTTTCATTAAAGACCTTTTTAACCTTCAATTCTGGGGAGTTCCCCAACTTCTTTTCATAGCAAGCGGTAGTCCACTCGATAATTTTTTGTTCCTTTCATACAAGCTAGTCTGTAAAAGCAACAAGTGAAAATATTCTTAGCCTTACATAATATCAAGAGCTTAGTACTGTTTACTAAGTCTCTTCATTGGGTCTTAATATATGGCAGACTGACTACATTTTAAAAAACAATAGGTAGCGCTAATGAAAATAAATGAAATAAAAGAAATATAAATTGGCCACGTGTAGCTGCCTAGATACGTCTCTGACCCCTCGTCAGACAAGAGTATGTCACTGGAATGGTATCAATGGCGCTAAACACAATCTACAATAAATGATCGTATAAATATACAAATACAATGAAAATATAAATATACAACCGGATGGAATTGATGGGTGATCTCGGCCAACGTTGATCAAACATGAAATAAGAAAAAGAAATACATAGTGTAATACTGATAAAACATGTGAAAGACAAATACCAACAAACAAACAAACAAACAAACAAACAGACAAGAATTAGCAAATATTAAGATATACAATTAGCAAATATTCGAATAATAGTGTAGCTAGAACACACAATAGACTAAAAATGATGAATTTAATATATTATAAAAACATGTACAACAACATGTTATAAAAACAATTTTTTGTTCCTTTCATACAAGCTAGTCTGTAAAAGCAACAAGTGAAAATATTCTTAGCCTTACATAATATCAAGAGCTTAGTACTGTTTACTAAGTCTCTTCATTGGGTCTTAATATATGGCAGACTGACTACATTTAACAAATCTGTGCATGAACATAAAGGACTATACTGTCATTTGCATCAGACTTAGTTACCGTGCTGTAAATTAGTTCAATTGTAATTGCATTAACACTGTTCAAATATTTTACTGTTGTTAGTGTACAAATGTGTTTCATTGAAATATAAAAATTATTTGATTATGATGAGGCATGTAAGTCGCAGACAAGATTTTCCATCTAGAGCTTAAACTCTGTGGACCAGGGAGAGACCTTCCACACTGAACTCCACATACCTCTAATTCCTTGAAGATGCCTCAGAAGAAGAGGAAAAACAGTGAATTGACAAAAATTCTCAAGGGATCCAAGACAAGATGCCCGACATGGGGTCAGTGGGCTTGTCGTTGCCATTTTTTTCAGCCAGAAAATCACCTGAAAGAGAAGGAATTGCTGAAATGGAGGAGCACGTGGAATTTGCCACTAAAGCGGATTTGTATTAAGTGGCAACTTTGGAGGATATAAAATGAATTTTTACTGATATCAAACAAATTACACAGTCTAAAATTGCAGAGATCAAGAGAGACATCAACTCCGTAGGGACAACAATAGAAGAGCTGGAATCAGGGTTGGACTCTGTAGCAGACGCACATGAACTCCTAAAACAGAGTATACAATCTCTTACAAACAAGATTGAACATCTGGATAATAGGGGGAGACACTCAAGCATATGCCTCAGAGGAATCCCAGAAGCGATTGAACAGCTGGCAAAATACAAATATTTGCAGTGTTTTCTCTCCAAACTCATGGCAGAAGATGGAGAGGGCTCTCAGTGCCTCAAGCCACAAACCATGAGTGGCAGACCCACTGAGAGATTTTGTAACTAAGTTACACTGCTTTAGGCATAAGGAAGTAATTATGACCAAAGCAAGGAACATAAAAACAATTGATTTTCAAGGAACAGAGATCCAACTCGCAATGACCGGTTGTCACTCACATTGCAGAAATGCATAGAATTAAGAGAGGTCACTATGTGCCCACAAAAAGCCGGCATCAAATACAAATCGGGATTTCCTGCAAGGCTTATTTTCCTGCACCAAGAAAGGGCCCACATTCCCATCCATGAGAGCATGGGACAGGAACGCAGAACCAAAAGGATGGCCTGATTCACAGACACTGCCACAATGTAACGCCTGTATGCCCGCAGACGTGGCCAGTCCCCAGTACTGAGGTGGGTAAGGGTATAACACACACCCACAGCAGTGAGGGCGTGCCTGGAGTGTGGTAATGCATTGCCAGGCCTGGTAAGAAAGGGTTAACGTATACTTGCAGAGTCCGGGGTGCCAGAGATTGGATAGTAATTTCCGTGAGCCAGAGTTCAAGGATTGGAGAGAGCAGCGTAGTGATGTCCGTAAGCCAATGTTCAAGGGTTGGAGAAAGCAGAGTAGTCAAATCCAAAGCAGTACAAGTTCGAGCCAGGGGAATCCAAACAGGGGCAAGGACAGGAACCAGCACTGAAACAAACAAGGGAGCTAGGCATAGACACTGCACACACAGGAGTCACAGGAAAGCTATGCAGAGCAATGAGTAAGAGGACAGAGTGGGGTTATAAAGGAAGGAGAACCAATAGGGGAGAGAGGAGGAGCAGAAGGTTGAGTGAGAGTTTGCAGGGATAGGTCTGAGAGAGCAGGGGAGGAGACAGGGGAATAATTAAGAGATATGGCTTGTAAGCAACGGGGGCGGAGCTAGGGTTTAGGGACGGCAGATAACTGGAGCGTGTGCGCGCCCCCTGTAAGGATCCTATACATGTTCACCGTGCGTGTCACAGAGCGTGAGGGATGCAGCGCCGCGGGACCGCTTGGCAATGAGGGCGAGAGGGACGGAGAGGCGGAGGAGCAAGGTAATGTGGAGGCTGGGGAAATAGAGACACGCCGGGGGCCCCGGGTGCCGCGGAGGGGAGCAAGTGAATGCAAATGTGTGCGCATATTGGGGAGGACGCGCGCGTGACCTGAACGCATGTCAGGGGATGCCAACTGCGCCACAGAGGAATGGCCGCGAGGAAAGGAGGGGGGAGATCTAAAGGTAGTGGAAACAGAGGTGACGGGGACACGCTGGGAGGTGCGAGTCCCCCGATCCGTCACACACAACAACAGTGGTGGGAAATGGCAACACACAAGAAGGAACATAGCGCTAATGGATCGCAGACCTTAGAGAAGAAAAAGTCAAGGGACTGTGAAGAAAAACACCTAGTTTGTTTGTATTTCTCGAGTATGTGATTTCCTAATTGTTATTCCATGTAAGGTAGAACAGAAGTGGCTGAGCTAGGCATGCGCGGGCCCCCAGGCAAACATTTTCTATTGCTTTGGTCAGGCATGCAAGATCTGCACTTACCAGCTGCTTGTGCGCATGCGCGATCAGTACTTGCCGACCACGCATGTGCGATCGGCGTTTGCCGGTCGCTCATGTGCATGCGCAATCAACAAGCTCCAATTGCGCATGAGTGACCCACAAACGTCGATCGGGCATACACGGTTGGCAAGTGCCGATCATGCATGCACACGAGCAGCCGGCAAGTGCCAATTGCGCATGTGCGGTCGGCAAGCGCTCTTCGCGCATGGAAAGTCAAGACAAATTTGGATTGGTTACCCTAGAGAGCGGGCCCCCAAGACACAGGCCTCCTGGAATTGCCCAGGGTGCCCGGGCTATAGCTACGCCCCTGTGTGGGCCCCCTTGTTGCTTCAAAACCATCATCGGTACTAATCTGATAGCTGTAGGCCCCTGCAGTCCCCTATGATCAAATTGAATGGGACTGTAGGGACCCCCGCTGTGTTAATCCGGTGGGCCATTAGTCTGGCTGCAGAATCTCACAGAAATGATGCAGTGTTTACGGTGAGATGGCCACAGTTTTTTCCCAAGCAAGTCGTCGGATACTGGTGGCTGCATCTGTAGTATTTAAACATTTAACACACCTGCAATAACAATTTCCCATTGGAATACTGTTTTTCAAAGCTTTCGATTCAAATGACTACTTTCTGAGGCATGGTGAATAAATCAAGTGCTGAAGAAGGCTCGATTAGCTTGCTTGCCTGTTGCTTGTTTGAGAAATTGTACCCAGCTACATAATTAAATATTCAAAATGGAACACATTTAAGGTTTTATTAAGCTGTTTAGCTAGTCATTATGGATGTGTTCATACTCTACTGATACATATAGCTACACTACATTTTTTTTAAATAAAGAAAAGTATATTTCAAATTATATTAAAATCCTTATAGGAATTATAAAAATTATGATGTACTGTAGCAGCTCATACAGTAATTAACATTACCTTAAAATTAGCCAATATTTGTATTAAAAAATAAAATTATATATATAGATCAATTCTAGTATTCAATTATAAATATTAGTATTAACTACTGTTTGTGTATTGGCATTTGTCAGTTCTATGATTTGCAAGTGATTGGCTATTAGTAGCAAAGAGAATCCTAAAATATGCATTATTTTAAGTTTAAAAGATATCATATGTACAGACCCTGCAGTAGCAACAATTAGATGGTGACACTAACTCATTAAGCAGCAGTCATTGCTTTTACATCTTTTTTTGAAACCCTATAACAAGCACTAAAATGTGTCTCATTAAAATAGGTAAACACAAAAGACCCCATTTAATAAAGTCTCTCCGCTGCAAACTTGAGTCAAAATAGGGCAATATTTATCAAAGAAAATGAATCCTATTGACTCTAGATTGTTTCCTTTGTATCTAATGTAATTATTTTGCACTCTGTTTAGCTCCTTATTGCAGTCAGGCATATTTAATAAATAACACCTCAAATCTAGACTTTACAATTACAGTTTTCTTTACTTTTTTTTAAAAATACATACTTTTTGACTTGAAATATTGTACAGACATGGCCCATTCCATTGGATGTTTTGGAGTGATTTGCTGAGATATAATGCAATATAGTAATATTTGATGAAGTCTGTGACATTTCCAATGATTTGGCCATTGGTATAAGCAACATCTGTAGCCTTATTCCTTGCTGGCTATCAGGTGGACATAAAACAGTGTTTGCAAAGCAACTAGTGCAGAGCAAAACCAGCTGATCGCATTAATGTTGAATTTCTTTGGGATTTATTTCTTTAAGGGAATAAAAACTGGAGGAAAACCTAATTTGACTGTACAAACCATCATGTATTGGTGAATAGTCACTCTCCATTAATAGTCTAACAGTTTCTTATATACAGTTGTGTATGGTTTTTAGTTAAAAAATATATTTTGGAATATGTCTGATATGGTTGTCCCTCAGTTTATACTTGTATCACCAACAGTTGATTTTATTTTTAAAAGCGTGAAGATGAATTGTTTCTTGAATCAATATAGGACAGGGATCAGAGTTTCACCAATGAAGTAAGACACAAGTCATTCAAATTCAATTTAGGATAATACGGTTATTTAAATCCATTGTGTAGATTAAAGAAAAAGTGGATAAAATATCCACAAAGATCATCATCTTTGGAAAATAGTTATTTTGACTGGGATTCACAGGGGTTATCAGAGATTTTTACATTATTGGCAGTTAACGTAGGATTGAGCTCCAATACTCACTTTAATTAAAGCATCACTCCCGGCGACCCCTTATGTTTTTGTTTTTATAAAAGGTTTGAAGCAGGGGGTCTCAGGAGCTGAACCATGTTTATTTTAGCTCCTGGACCCCCTTCTTCCTGAGATACTTCCCTCCATATGGGGTGCAGGTATCTCTGCTGTTTAAATGTCTAGCATCACGTGGGCCATTAGGAATATTTAACGGATTATGCCACAGCTTCCAATTGGCCCATAGGATGTGGGATATTTAAGCTGTCATTATGTTAGCCCATACTAGCCCAGTTGGAGCTGCTACCGGAACCCCTCTCCAAGGTAAGTATCTAGGGAAGCATGGGTCCCCAGAGCTGAAAACCACACGGTTCAGCTCCAGAGATGCCCTGCTTCAAACCTATTAAATAATAATAATAATAATAAAGTGTCCTCAGGAGTGATGCTTTTTGCAGGTTTTTCATCAGGAATGTGAAAATCTTCTATGTCTACAAAGGGTAGTTTGAAGCAACCCTTACCTCCTCCACTTGATCTCAAAAGTAATTTATAATCAAAGATCATGCACTATATAGTCTATCACTTCTGAATTGGCTTGCTGTGTCATACTGTACATGCTGTAATCATTTACATAGTAAAATAACAGTAATTTTTTTCTTGTTTTTCCCCCAAACTGCATTAATCCCTGTCATTTTGCATTTAGTATCTTAACAAATACCTAACAGCATACATAGTTGGATACATTATATTATCTTCAGGACATTTGTTAAAAGTGTCGTTGGCAACGTTTCAATGTGTTACATGTTACCAACTTGTATGAAATGTTAACCAAATCCTAAGTGTGCATTGTTTCTTTCATCACAAATATAATTCTTTGCTCAATGGCATGCTGCTGCTGTGTTGATAAGTTATTTTCAAACCCAGCACTGAAACCACAGGCCATTCTTAACACACAGTGTAAATATGTAATACTTTTACACAGAGGAGTAATTAGGTGGGTTTTTTTTTACACAGGGCAAGTTCCACCAAATGCCTCCCCCACAAGCACGCTGACAGGTACTGGAGCATAAACAGCACAATTACGTACAATGAAGCATACACAGCACACAGTATATATACTAACTAGAACACACAGCATACTGACACACTGAAGCACACTCACAGGCAGCATACTGGAATACTGAAGCATAGCATACTGACAGACTGAAACACACCCGGCAAACTGAAACACAAAAAAGTCATTCACACATCAACTCCTAGAGGGTGGTTGGTGTAGATAGAGCACAGCTCCAGACGCCCTGCAATGTCAAGCAGGGAAAACAAAACCAGGCCACTCCGCAGTAGTTTCAAATTTGTATTGGTGCCAGCTAACACATACAGGGAACAAAATAGGACAGATAGAACGCACCTACGCGTTTCGTACAGGGTACTTATCAAGGTGAAGCAAGGATAAAAACAGCCTATTTATACCCACCTTTAGCGCCTCTAATCCATGGGTTGCGGCGTCATTAGCCGCAGTTCGAGCAGTACGCGGCCCTATGACGCACACTCCCAGAGAATAGGGTGCATCAGGTAGTACATAGGACTGCCACGAGACCTCATCTCGCGTCATAGAAATGACGTCATCAGCGTGCGGCACGTAGGCCAATCACGATGACGCAGCGTCAATACCATTGGCTGGGATATGTCACGTGATCTGAAAACTTTTTTACAACATACGCTTTATTAACACAACACGTGCAAAGTAAAAACACCAAAATACTTGGCAATAACATATACTTAAACAAAACTTAAACAAAAACAAAAAACTCGCTGGATAATTAAATCGCAGCTCCCAGTCCTGTATAATATTATTATATGAATGAAAATACCATATTACTAATTTGTACATTGAATGATTGTGAAAAACAATGCACCATAATAGGATTGTATTATATAAGGATATAATCATAATAATGTAACCATTCATGGGACAGAGATAGAACCTTGTTAGTTCATGGAAAACTAAAAAGTAGATGTATATATCAAATAACATCAGACGGTAATCAAAAAATTCCAGAATAGTATAACTTTAAAGTACAATATACATTTTTATGCTTGTAGTACATCTAAAAGAGGAGACATGTGATACATAAATTGTTATGTCTCTATATCTTTAGTTGAGACATGAACACTGATTGGGATTCTATAGTATTGATTTGAGAATAAAATGAATATGACTAAATATCACCAAGATTTGCATAAAGCCTAAATAATGAAAAGTATAAATTTATAAATTTATAAATGGTGGATAACCCTTTATAGTGAGGGGAATTTAATTATATATAAAGGAATAAGAATATATTAAATATAATGATTACATATATATTAATTGTGATCAAACAAAAATAGTCATTATTAATCATAAAAAGTGGCTTATATCCCATTCAGTGTTCATACCTAGGGGTATTCTAGTTCTTAGGGTAAAAATCCAATAGGATGAATATCTAGGTGTTTAGTCCTGTCCCCACCTCTTGGGGGAACAGGCACTTGTTCGATTCCTTGGAATAATCCTATAATGGTGCATTGTTTTTCACAATCATTCAATGTACAAATTAGTAATATGGTATTTTCATTCATATATATATTATACCAGGACTGGGAGTATGCGATTTAATTATCCAGCGAGTTTTTTGGTTTTGTTTAAGTTTTGTTTAAGTATATGTTATTGCCAAGTATTTTGGTGTTTTTATCTTTGCACTGTGTTGTGTTAATAAAGCGTATGTTGTAAAAAAGTTTTCAGATCACGGACATATCCCAGCCAATGGATATTGACGCTGCGTCATCGTGATTGGCCTACGTGCCGCCCGCTGATGACGTCATTTCTATGACGCGACGGAGGTCTTGTGGCAGTCCCTATGTACTACCTGATGCACCCTATTCTCTGGGAGTGTGCGTCATAGGGCCGCGACTGCTCGCAGCTGCTGGCTAATGACGCCGCAACCCATTGGATTAGAGGCGCTAAAGGTGGGTATAAAGCTGTTATTTTATCCTTGCTTCACCTTGATAAAGTACCCCTGTACGAAACGCGTAGGTGCGTTCTATCTGTCCTATTTTTGTTCCCTGTATGTGTTAGCTGGCACCAATACAAATTTGAAACTACTGCGGAGTGGCCTGGTTTTGTTTTCCCTGCAAGACATTGCAGGGCGTCTGGAGCTGTGCTCTATCTACACCAACCACCCTCTTGTACTCATCAACGGATGGATTGCACGCTACAGATCCTGAGAGTGCCCCCTGGATTGAGCAGGTAAAGTGCCAATGTGCCTTATGTAAAAATGAGGCATGAGTTTGCGAAAGGGGAAAAGAGATCAGATGGACAGCCCCGGCAGTAGCAACAATGAGATGGTGACACTAACTCATAAGCAGGCAGTCATGCTTTTACACTTTTTTGAAACCCTAAACAAGCCACTAATGTGTCTCATAAAATAGGTAAACACAAAAGACCCATTAATAAAGTCTCCGTCCGCTGCAAACTTGAGTCAAAATAGGGCAATATTTATCAAAGAAAATGAATCCTATTGACTCTAGATTGTTTTCCTTTGTATCTAATGTAATTATTTTGCACTCTGTTTAGCTCCTTATTGCAGTCAGGCATATTTATAAATAACACCTCAAATCTAGACTTTACAATTACAGTTTTCTTTACTTTTTTTAAAAATACATACTTTTTTGACTTGAATTTGTACAGACATGGCCCTTCCATTGGATGTTTTGGAGTGATTGTGCTGAGATATAATGCAATATGTAATATTTGATGAATTCTGTGACATTTCCAATGATTTGGCCATTGGTAAGCAACATCTGTAGCCTTATCCTGCTGGCTATCAGTGGACATAAAACAGTGTTTTGCAAAGCAACTAGTGCAGAGCAAAACCAGCTGATCGCATTAATGTTAATTTCTTTGGATTTATTTCTTAAGGGAATAAAACTGGAGGAAAACCTAATTTGACTGTACAAACCATCATGTATTGGTGAATGTCACTCTCCATTAATAGTCTAACAGTTTCTTAATATTTGTGTATGGTTTTTATTTAAAAATATATTTTGGAATATGTCTTATGGTTGTCCCTCAGTTTATACTTGTATCACCAACAGTTGATTTTATTTTTTAAAAGCGTGAAGATAATTGTTTCTTGAATCAATATAGGACAGGATCAAGTTTCACACAATGAAGTAAGACACAAGTCATTCAAATTCAATTTAGGATAATACGGTTATTTAAATCCATTGTGTAGATTAAAGAAAAAGTGGATAAATTCCACAAAGATCATCATCTTTGGAAAATAGTTATTTGAACTGGGATTCACAGGGGTTATCAAGATTTTTACATTATTGGCAGTTAACGGTAGATTGAGCTCCAATACTCACTTTAAATTAAAGCATCTACTCCCGCGACCCCTTATGTTTTTTTTGTTTTTATAAAAGGTTTGAAGCGGGGGTCTCAGGAGCTGAACCATTTTTATTTTAGCTCCTGGACCCCTTCTTCCTGAGATACTTCCCTCCATATGGGGTGCAGGTATCTCTGCTGTTTAAATGTCTAGCATCACGTGGGCCATTAGAATATTTAACGGATTACCACAGCTTCCATGTCCCATAGGATGTGGTATTTAAGCTGTCATTATGTTAGCCCATACTAGCCCAGTTGGAGCTGCTACCGGAACCCCTCTCCAAGGTAAGTACTAGGGAAGCATGGGTCCCCGAGCTGAAAACCACACGTTCAGCTCCAGAGATGCCTCTGTCAAACCTATTAAATAATAATAATAATAATAAAGTGTCCTCAGGAGTGATGCTTTTTGCAGGTTTTTCATCAGGAATGTTGAAAATCTTCTATGTCTACAAAGGGTAGTTTGAAGCAACCCTTACCCTCTCCACTTGATCTCAAAAGTAATTTATAATCAAAGATCATGCACTATATAGTCTATCACTTCTGAATTGGCTTGCTGTGTCATACTGTACATGCTTAATCATTTACATGTAAAATAACAGTAATTTTTTTCTTGTTTTTCCCCCAACTGCATTAATCCCTGTCATTTGCATTTAGTATCTTAACAAATACCTAACAGCATACATAGTTGGATACATTATATTATCTTCAGGACATTTGTTAAAAGTGTCGTTGGCAACGTTTCATGTGTTACATGTTACCAACTTGTATGAAATGTTAACCAAATCCTAAGTGTGCATTGTTTCTTTCATCACAAATATAATTCTTTGCTCAATGGCATGCTGCTGCTGTGTTGATAAGTTATTTTCAAACCCAGCACTGAAACCACAGGCCATTCTTACACACAGTGTAATATATACTTTTACAACAGAGAGTAATTAGGTGGTTTTTTTTTACACAGGGCAATTTCCACCAAATGCCTCCCCCAAAGCACGCTGACAGGTACTGGAGCATAAACAGCACAATCCGTACAATGAAGCATACACAGCACACAGTATATATACTAACTAGAACACACAGCATACTGCACACTGAAGCAACCTCACAGGCAGCATACTGGAATACTGAAGCATAGCATACTGACAGACTGAAACACACCCGGCAAACTGAACACAAAAAATCATTCACACATCAACTCCTAGAGGGTGGTTGTGTAGATAGAGCACAGCTCCAACGCCCTGCAATGTCAAGCAGGGAAAACAAAACCAGGCCACTCCGCAGTAGTTTCAAATTTGTATGGTGCCAGCTACACATACAGGGACAAAAATAGGACAGATAGAACGCACCTACGCGTTTCGTACAGGTTACTTTATCAAGGTGAAGCAGGATAAATAACAGCCTATTTTACCCACCTTTAGCGCCTCTAATCCAATGGGTTGCGGCGTCATTAGCCGGCATTGCGAGCAGTCGCGCCCTATGACGCACACTCCCAGAGATAGGGTGCATCAGTGTACTTAGGGACTGCCACAGACCTCATTCGCGTCATAGAAATGACGTCATCAGCGTGCGGCACGTAGGCCAATCACGATGACGCAGCGTCATATCCATTGGCTGGGATATGTCACGTGATCTGAAAACTTTTTTACAACATACGCTTTATTAACACAACACAGTGCAAAGATAAAAACACCAAATACTTGGCAATAACATATACTTAAACAAACTTAAACAAAAACAAAAAACTCGCTGGATAATTAAATCGCAGACTCCCAGTCCTGGTATAAATATATATATATGAATGAAAATACCATATTACTAATTTGTACATTGAATGATTGTGAAAAACAATGCACCATAATAGGATTGTATTATAATAAGGATATAATCATAATAATGTAACCATTCATGGGACAGAGATAGAACCTTGTTAGTTCATGGAAAACTAAAAAGTAGATGATATATCAAATAACATCAGACGGTAATCAAAAATTCCAGAATAGTATACTTTAAAGTACAATATACATTTTTATGCTTGTAGTACATCTAAAAGAGGAGACATGTGATACATAAATTGTTATGTCTCTATATCTTAGTTGAGACATGAACACTGATGGGATTCTATAGTATTGATTTGAGAATAAAATGAATATGACTAAATATCACCAAGATTTGCATAAAGCCTAAATAATGAAAAGTAAATTTATAAATTTATAAATGGTGGATAACCCTTTAATAGTGAGGGGAATTTAATTATATATAAAGGAATAAGAATTATTAAATAATGATTACATATATATTAATTGTGATCAAACAAAAATAGTCATTATTAATCATAAAAGTGGCTTTATCCCATTCAGTGTTCATACCTAGGGGTATTCTAGTTCTTAGGGTAAAAATCCAATAGGTGAATATCTAGTGTTTTAGTCCTGTCCCCCCTCTTGGGAACAGGCACTTGTTCGATTCCTGGAATAATCCTATAATGTGTCTGGTTTTCACAATCATTCAATGTACAAATTAGTAAATGGTATTTTCATTCATATATATATTAATACCAGAACTGGGAGTATGCGATTTAATTATCCAGCGAGTTTTTTGGTTTTTTAAGTTTGTTTAAGTATATTTTTGCCAAGTATTTTGGTGTTTTATCTTTGCACTGTGTTGTGTTAATAAAGCTGTATGTTGTAAAAAAGTTTTCAGATCACGTGACATATCCAGCCAATGGATATTGACGCTGCGTCATCGTGATTGGCCTACGTGCCGCACGCTGATGACGTCATTTCTATGACGCGACGGAGGTCTTGTGGCAGTCCCTATGTACTACCTGATGCACCCTATTCTCTGGGAGTGTGGCGTCATAGGGCCGCGACTGCTCGCAGCTGCTGGCTAATGACGCCGCAACCCATTGGATTAGAGGCGCTAAAGGTGGTATAAAGCTGTTATTTTATCCTTGCTTCACCTTGATAAAGTACCCCTGTACGAAACGCGTAGGTGCGTTCTATCTGTCCTATTTTTGTTCCCTGTATGTGTTAGCTGGCACCAATACAAATTTGAAACTACTGCGGAGTGGCCTGGTTTTGTTTCCCTGCAGACATTGCAGGCGTCTGGAGCTGGCTCTATCTACACCAACCACCCTCTTGTACTCATCAACGGATGATGCACGCTGCGATCCTAGAGTGCCCCCTGGATTGAGCAGGTAAAGTGCCAATGTGCCTTATGTAAATCCTGCTGTTAATGGACATTGTTCCTTCCTCATTATACTGTCAGGGTGATTATTGTGTACATCCCAGTGGCTGTCTCAACTGACTCCACTTGTCACTTCCCCTACAGTAATTACGCAGCCTCATTGCATTTATTGAGGGGCACTACATCATCGCCGGACCACCAAATCAATGGTTTCATCACTAAATATGTCTTATGAGGTCACTTGTTCAATTCTGAGCATCACATATACCACATTCCTCTGAACACATCAACTCTGCCACCCGCTCTCTCTGCTCCCTCCTCCCTGACCTATGCTACAGCAGTTCACATCGCCCCATCCTTGTCATGCTCTGACCGGCTGCAAGACTGCCTTCGGTTAAGTCACTGCCATAGGGGATTTCTGCCTATCAGGCTGTGCCTGGGGTAACTGTTCTGTTCACCTCCATCCCCTAGTTCTGCCTCTGCTTTTACATGCTCATTTTTTTTAAATGCCTATGCTTTTTGAGTTTCAGAATATTACAAATGATATCACATATTTAGCATAACAATGATCGTGATGCATGCACTGCTGATACTGTGTAATGTGTAATTAGTTTTGAAGTGTTTAGAGAAACTTTATGGGTTTCCCCTCTAAATGGTTGGGGTTATTTAGTTGAAAAGTGTACAAAGGAGCAGAAGAGACAAAATGGCTATTTTGGAAAATTAAAAACAAAGTAAGAAAGGAAATACACTTACTCCCATTCATTTGAATGGAGCTAGACTCTTCTCTAACATAGTGAAGCTATTGGGCAAGCTACCCACCTATCTGAACAAGCTCCTCACCCCTAACACATGCAGCACTTAACACCTGAGATCTGACTCCAAACGGTTGTTGACGGCCCCAATTTCACCAAAGTATCCAGCTGCTCCTCCTTCTCTTATTGTGAACCTCACACCTGGAACAAACTATCTGAGACTCTCAAAGCCGACACCGGTCTAAGTTCTTTCAAAACTAAAGCTGTCTCACATTTAAATCTGGTCTGTAACTGTTGCATATGCCTAAAAGATAAAATATGTTAAACTGTTCATGCAATGTCTTTATACATATAGGATATGTTTGCAGCACATATCCAAGTGGCCTATTATAAGGGGCAGGACTACTGAACAACTCAAGTTTAAAAGGAAGTTCAAAAGAAGTGAAGAAGTGGACACCCCCAATTGGCCCTGATTCCTGCATTTGAACTTCGCTGGAAAGGAGGATATCATCAATACCAGACTGCATCATTACTGCTGTGATGCTGCCTTTACCATTTTTTATTTGCTGTGACTTCACTTCTTCTCAAATTATGCACTTCTTTTTACCAGCCTCAGTATGTCTCTAACTCTATTCATATATCTCCATCTCTCCTTTCTTCATCACTTCTTTGTTCACATGAACTCCTTTCTTACCTGCGCCCTCTGACACCACAAAGCTATATCCCCTGCACTTAAAAAAAACCCCTACAAATCATCCTCACACATTCTCTTTCTATCCATGCTTCTCCTCCTTGCTTCTGGGGATATCTCTCCCAATCCTGGTCCCTGCCCTATTCCTACATGCGCTCTTCCTCGCCTGCCAATTGCAAACTCTACTCCCTCTAGTGTCAACCCTCCAACCTCATCCCCATCCCCTGCCACCCTCCCTCCTCTCTCCCTTTCTCCTGTGCCCTTTGGAATGCTCACTCCCTTTCTAACAAGTTCCTCTCTGTACATGACTTTTTCTCTCTCAGTCTCTGCTCCTATTTGCTATAACTGAGACCTGGCTCACTCAGTCTGACTCTGCTCTGGAAGCTGCCCTCTCCTATGGTGGCCTTTCCTCCTCCCACACTCCGCGCACTGATGGCAGGGGTGGAGGCATGGGGCTCCTGCTCTCCTCTCTCTACCGTTACCGAAGCCTTCCTATTCTTCCATCTCTTGCTTTTCCCTCCTTTGAGGCTAACACTGTCCAGATTTTCTCTCCTCTCCCTGTCCATGTGGCGGTCATCTATCGACCACCTACCTCTACTCATCCCCCTTCTGCCTTTCTCTCTCACTTTGAATCCTGGCTCTCTTTCTTCCTCTCCTTATACTCCCCTGTTCTTCTCCTTGGGGACTTCAATTGCCACATTGTTGACCACTCTCTTCCTTGGGCTTCCAGCTTTCTTTCTCTAACCTCTTCTTTTGGCCTTCAACAGTGGACTGCAGCCAGCACCCACAAGGATGGCCACTACTTAGACCTGGTTTTCACTAAAAACTTCTCTCTCTCCGATTTCTCCATTTCCCCTTTTCCTCTCTCTTACCATCACCTCATCTTATCTCTCTATCTCGCTTCTCCCCTTCTCCACCTCCATCTACCCCCCGGTTCTGCAGAAACCTGCGCTCTATTCACTTACCTGACTTTGAGTCCACTTTACACTCCTCCCTCTCCTCTCTCAGCTCTGCTACAGACCCTGACAACCTGGTTAGGAACTACAACTCTGCCTTGTCCTCCTCTCTTGATCTACTTGCCCCGCTTTCTCTCTGCCGCACTCGCCCTTCTATCCCTAGACCCTGGCTAAATTCCCACACGTGCATGCTGCATTCCTCCACTCGTTCCTCTGAACACCTCTGGAGGAAATCTCATACTCTCGCAGACTTCCTTCACTGCAAATTTATGCTATCCTGTTTCAACTCTGCCCTCTTGCAAGCTAAACAAGCCTACTTTTCTTCACTAATCAACATGCACAAGTCTAACCCACGCCGACTGTTCTCAGTCTTTGATACTCTACTCAAACCACCCTCAGCTGCCTCTCCTTCCTCCATCTCCGCTCAGGATTTTGCTGATATATATATATATATATATATATCCATCTAATTGTGAGTGTATCTATTACCATCAACATGTGACATTTTTTCAGGCATACTACCCTATGTTTGTTTCTCCCCCTCCCCAGCCTCCCACCCCCCCCCATTTAGTTTCTCTGTTTCTGCGCCTAGGTCATTCTATTCCAATTCTAATTCTCGGCTTATGTGGGTTGTGGATCTAATCGGCTGCATTAATTAAGGAAAGGCAGATATATATATATATATATATAAAAGCACAACAATAAACAATATAATTTGATGTGAAATGGAACCACAAAAAAATAATACAAATGGTGTATATATATATATATATATATATACAATAATTATAAGGAGGTGCATAGCCGTGTCTGCCTTTCCTTAATTAATGCAGCCGATTAGATCCACAACCCCACATAAGCCGAGAATTAGAATTGGAATAGAATGACCTAGGCGCAGAAACAGAGAAACTAAATGGGGGGTGGGAGGCTGGGGAGGGGGAGAAACAAACATAGGGTAGTATGTCTGAAAAAATGTCACATGTAGATGGTAATAGATACACTCAAAATTAGATGGATATATAAGGGCGTGTATCCAAATCAATTGGATCTGGAACTCTGTCTTATAGTCTGACGTTCTAGGAATATTTTTTTCTCCAACACTGTCTTCTGTTGCAGGATACACTCCATCTCAAATAGACTGGTTCTCAATTTCAATGGGACATCATGTAGGAATGGAGAGATTGAAAAACAAATATAGTGTAACAGTTTATTAAAAAAATATAAAATTCTTTAAACATATAGGTTGTACACTCACACAATGGTAAGTTATTAAAGGCAGTGGGAGAGATTGTAATGAAGCTGAGTGTCTCACACTCAGCTTGTGCCCCCGATCAGTCAATGTCCGATATAACTTTGGTTGTAACCTGGTTTGGTAAATCTCCTGTAGGCTCAGACGTGTTCGATTCTGTGAACCGGCATCTGCTCTCCCTGACAGCCGGACACTTCTGCATCACGTGCCTACTGGTCTCGCGAAATCTCGCCTACATGCAGATTCACCTCCAATCTGCTCTCGGTCTCAATCGGGGGTCTGTCTCCTCCTTGGCCCTCCTACTGTGTGCCACCAATCACTTAATCACCTGACGTTTCACCAACAAGGCTTCTTCAGGGGTTAATGCTGGCGTCTGTCCCTACTTTATTCTTAAGCATCTCCCCGTTCCTATTGGTTCCCATAGCTGTAGAGAACCATATGATTGAGAACATTCTCACTTGCAATATTGTATATAGAAACAATCTTATAAAATTGAACAGACAACTATTTGTAAGACATTTATAAACTGAATAATTACAAGCTACATGTAATTTAAAATGAAACTCTTTAAATTGAGCCATATACTGCTGCGGCAGCTTTTATTCTAACAAATCACCGTTTTTTCCCTGGCTTGTTCCTGGAATGCGACGCTCTTTACCTGACGCATGCCGCGTCCATTTTGCGTTCCCAGCCACGGGTCATGCCCGGCTGACGCGCGGTTGATGCGTTTATTGATAATGGTTCGGATTTAATAGGCTGCAATGCTTAGCGTGTCCGCCAGATGGCAGATATTCATGAATTGTAATGCGCATGCGCTTCAGTAATGTGTCGGCTTGCAGGTGTTTCGTTTAAAAAAGATACTGTACCACAGTGTGCCATTGTAACTTGGCCTTGAGACTGAAGGAAGAGGTTGCAAAAATGTATCAATTTAGGCTTTTCATATTAAAGAAAGACAAGACCAGTTTTGGTTACAGTATTCTCCAGAGACCCGCCCGCCATGAGTGTTCAAGTGCAGCCCGCTTTCCAAAAACCCGACAGAAGTTACGCGTATTTGATATGTGCCGCGATTAATGCAACAGAGGGTAAGATGGCAACAGTTGTTGAAATTTATCAGTATTTTATCGAAAACTATGACTTTTACAGTAAGGAAAAGGTTATGTAGCGATCCCTGTTTTCATCGTATTGAGCCACAATTTGTTGGAGGGTATTGGTGTGTATCACCGGATTTTTCCGGTATCTATGATCATGAAGGCGGCAAAAGGCGAAGGGTCGTGTTAAAACCAACTAAGAAATGACAGTCGCTGCCAAGCAATGCACCAGCACCGGCTTCCAATGACGGTCCCGCCATCAGTGACAACCCTGAGCCTGAGGCTGAGACGGATTTCGCGTGCAGTTTTGATGAAGCTTGCATGTACCTAAGCAATTTCCAGCCTCACCTGCTGACTACAGGTGGACTAGTCCCGCTGCAAACTATCGACGTGGATGATCAAGAAAGCTGGACTGGCAGTGGGCCGGCGCCAGCTGAGTGGGAAATACTATTGTGAGTATTGTTGCCATATTATTTTCTGTGTTTTTTTTATTTTGACAATACTGTATAAATATTGGTGCGATTCCAAAGTCAAGAGATTCTCCTGTAAGCAATATCATTGGCTGAGCGGCTTCTACAGTACTGTACTGCAGATACTGAACAATTGGTGGAACGCTAGGCGCATGCGCATGTGAACAGGAGAAAATTATTGGTGGGGCTGGCTGGGTACTTCTTTAGGGGGCTGACCATTACTGTACATTAAAACTTTTCTTTTTGTTTTTCCTCAGAAAAGAAAACGGCTAATGGGGGGATTTCGATGGATAATATCGCATTGTGTGACAATGCCTGCACATTGCTGAATCGGATTTAAAACCCCACATCTACAGTTTTTTTGCCCTTGTTCTGGCCGTACAGTATACTGTGTAATAAACCCAAAAAAATAAAACTATGCATTTATTCTACATGTACAGTATCATTTACATTATGTGTGTTCTACAGTATACAGTGCCAGGTTCCTAACATCTATGGGCAAAATGAATTTTATTTCTTACTTGACCGAGGCCCTAGTTCCCACGCCAATTGCGCGATTACCCTGACTCCGTTCTATTGCCACGAGAGGGTTGCTATTTGCCATGCAATCCTTCCTGAACTAGGACTACATGGTGACCGAATCTGAGCCCTCTAGGTTGAACAGAACCGAAGTTATGGGTTCCAGGTTTCTGCTCATTCTGACTTAGCCGTTTCAAAGCAGCGCGGCTTTCTCCGCCATTACGCTCAATGATAGGATCCTCCTCGCCGGCGTGACCCTTTCTCGCCGCCATTACTGGTCGGACCCTGTTGGGGTCAAGTGAGGGGGTTCCTAACAGCTATAGGCAAAATGAATTTTATTTATAGGTGCCCTAGAATTGCCCTAGTTCCCACGCCAATTGCGCGATCATTGCTCTTTTTTGACAATGTTGCCGATCTTGCGGCTTTGCGGTCTGGCAGTAAAAAAACAGTGCAGTAAGCCTCGACATTTGTTACACTGTCAAAGGAGCAAATGGAAACAATGTAAGACAAATCAACATGTTCTTTTATTGGTGGAGTCAGTACAAAAACATTTATTTAAAAATACTGTACCATGTTGAAACATTTTAAGTGCACAGCAATTCAAAACATCAACAGGTGTATAGTTTACTGCTACAGTACATGTGTGAAAACATTTGTGAAAACATTTGTCAGTCAGTATGGTTTACAGTCACATGTTTAAAATACAATACATTCTTTAATATCTTTAAAATATAAATATATAAATATAATTTAAAATAATCCGTTCTGTGGGTCTGAGCGGTTTGAAATTGCACCAGTACAGTCCTAGAGGGCAGAAAACAGGGCAGGTTTTCAGGGCAACCTTGAAAACCTTGCCTGTTTGCGGCCCCCAGGGACTGGAGTCGTGCATGTCCTGTGTAAAAAAACACACAACAACATCTCCTTTTTTTAAGTACAGCAGGTACTGTAGGGAAAAACATGTACAGTACAATACAGTTCAGCACAACAGTATGGTCTTACAGAAAGTCCTCCACATTGTCCGTCCATGGCCGATTCCTTGCATGGCGCAAAACGCCATTAATGCAGTCTCGAACGCCTTTCATTACAGGATCTGTAATTGGATAAAAGCGCCGCATTTCATCCACAATGTTTTTCCTTAAATTGACAGGAAGCACCTTTTTTACGCGATTCCCATCGTAGTTCACTTTGAAGGCCCAGTCGCAGTACAACGAGTAGGGAACATGGTGCTTAAAAATGAATAAGGCATACTTGTGGGGTACACCAGCACTCTTCACTCTATACTTCTCCCTCAGCGCCGGTGGCAGATCGCACAGGGTGATGTCGGGCACCGTATCGATGCGAGCGGGTGTAGGACTTTTGGGAGCGGGTGTGCTTGAGGCGACGGGCGATGGTAGGTTGTCTGGGAGGAAGCTTTCCTCTGGTTGTGGTCGCCGTGTTGTCTCCTGGCGTGGTCTTGACGGGGTTGTCATGTCCTCCTCAACGGCATACATGTACACTATATCTTCTGGTGGAGGGGGTGCACTTGGTGATGGAAGGGGGTCGAAGGTCCCATTCATCACATCCATGTCACCCCCCTGCTCCGGCGTCGGGGAAACAGGGGCATTAGCACCGAGCAAATAATGTATGCCCGCTTTGTCAGCCTCTATCTTCTCCATCCGTCGATCCATCCGTTGATCCATTTGTAGCATCCGTTGCTCCACATTTAGCATTGTCTCCAGAAGCAGATCTATCTTTGCTAGCACAATAGTATTCCCGGGGAGATCCACACTTATCCCATTCAGCATCTGGTCTAACGAGCTGCTTCTTGTGCATGGCGTCTGGACATCTGGGGGGATGGGTGCAACGGAGGATGAGATGGGGGTTCCATGGACAGAAGCGGCATCGACATCGAGGAAGAGTGGAGGAGGTGACCTGTGGATACCCGGTAGATGAGAAGCGGCATCGTCGTCGAAGAGGGATGAAGAAAGTGACCTTTGGATTTCTGGGCGAGAAGCAGAGTCGTCCAAGAGCAAAGGAGACAGTGACCCATGGATTTCAGAGGTGGCGGCGTCGTTTGATGGAAACGGAGAAGATGGGGGTGGAGAAGACGGGCTGAAGATTTCCGGGACAGCTACAGCAGAGTCGTCGAAGCATATGTGAGGAAGTGGTCTGCGGGTTCGATGGGTTGGCTCCTATTCGTTTTGCGTCGAGAGTACATCACCGTATATCTTCTTGACATAATGAGGTTTACGTCTAAGAAAACCCTTAACCTTTGGGGTCAGCAGAAGGTTTTCTTTATTGGCCTCAGCCTGTCGCTTTTGCCTTGGCGTGGAAACTGCAACCGCCTTTCGCTTTTTCAGCTTGACAGGCACGGCAGAGGCGAGTGGGTTCCTGCGTCCATAGAAACGGGGTTGCTCCATGAAAGCAGGTGGCACAATGCAGTATCTGGACAAGGGAAAGTTCAGATAAAGATCATGGAGTGGTGGGCTATGCAAAGTGTGTAACCTTTTATGCATGGCGACCAGGTACAGGTGTTGAAAGTGGGCGTACTCTAATGTGAGTCATTACCGTATAAATACACAATCCATTTCGTGTATTGACTGCACATAGAATACACATCGACTAAACATCGAATATACATTCTTGTGTTTGTATTTCTTTCAACTCACAGCAATGCCTGTTAAAAAGATTTCCAAGGAGCTCAGCATGCGAATTAAGGAGATGTACATGAGCGGACACCGAATTGCTGCTATCCAGCGCTGGTTAGCTACTTCTGACCTCGTTGTGCCAGCAACCACCATGTGCTATCATGCATACGGAAAAAATAGAGACCGCAAAAGGGCACCAAGGGTAACTAACGCGTAAGTATATTTATAAAACTTAACAAAAAAAAAATATAGAAAACTGTACGTACTGTACAGTACATCTACAGTACAGTTCTGTATCTTCTGTAATACTGTTGTTATTTCTGTAGATTTATATTACAACATAGTTTGTATATTTATATTTATAGTACAACAGTATACATTTTTTGTATATTTCTATTTATCGTACAACGGTATATATAGGATGTATATTTATATTTATATTACAACAGTATATATATTTTGTATATATATTTATAGTACAACAGTATATATATTTTGTATATTTATATTTATAGTACAACAGTATACATTTTTTATATATTTCTATTTATCGTACAATGGTATATATAGGATGTATATTTATATTTATATTACAACATTATATTTATATACATTTTATATTGCTGCATATTAATAAAACAATATATTCTCTTTACATTTTAGGGAGACAACTTTTCTGGTGGACAAAATAAGTGAGGAGAATGATGAGAGGAGTGCATTAAGGGTTAAAAACACTCTGCAGGAAAAGCACAATCTGACTGTATCCGAGACCAGCATAAAGAAGATGAGACGCAGCATTGGATTGAAATATGGACGTGTGAGGTTAGTACTGGACAGTACAGGAGGTAAAAGTGTTGTTTAGCAAACTGTACTGTACTGTACTGTGCCGCTAAATTTTTTTATTTCTTGTCATTACAGAGCGTACCCCATGATACGGGACGCAAACAAAATCAAAAGAGTGGTCCAGGCCCAGGCATGGATCGACAGTGGGGAGACTTTCCAGGATTGCATCTTCACTGATGAGTCTAATGTGTCGCTGGAGAGATTTGCAAGCTTTGCATTCCACAAAAAAGGCCGCATATCGTTGAAGCCGCGGCCAAAACACCCTGTGAAGCTGCATGTGTGGGGTGCCATCTCTAGGCGTGGACCGGGTTGCATTGTCATCTTTGAAGGTAAAATGTATCAAATATAATGTCGCCTAATGCACTGTACTTTACTAGTGTTGCCTTACTGTATGCACTGTACTGTACTATTGTGCAGTTTTTTGAGCACTTTTCTTTTCTTGCTATAGGAATCATGAATAAAGCTTTCTTCCAAGACAACATTGTGCCCGAGATAGTGCAATACATCACACGCGAGTTCCCCAATGGTCACCGCTTCTACCAGGACAACGATCCGAAGCACACCGCGTCAACGGCATCAACTGGGTGAAGACGCCAGCGGAGTTTGTGCAGTAGACCGTGTCCCATTTTTGTCCCCCACTGTTTTTAGCTCTTAAACCAATTGTCCTTTTTTCCAATGACAGATCGCCAGACTTCAATCCGATCGAAATGGTCTGGCATCAGCTGAAGGACCATATCCGGAAAGTGGCGAAACCCTCCAAAAAGGACGAGTTATTGAAAGGCATAATGAGTTTTTGGAATGATGTACTCACCGTGGAACGCTGCAATAAATATATAGATCATATTGCCACTGTGTTGCCCATTGTCATCGCGCGTAATGGGCAAGCATCAGGAAAGTAGTACTGTGCTGTAGTATTGTAAGTACAGTATGATACAGGTAAGTATGGCACAGATTGTTTCTTTCCAGATAGTCAGAGTATACAGTAGTTAGTTTTTTATTTACAGAGAGAGCAGCGCCAGCCATCAGGTTACAGTACATAGAATTTAACAGTATTCAGAGTATACAGTAGTTCCAGTATACAGTAGACTAGTTTGACAGTACTACCCTAACTGCCTACTAACTGCTCAATTTTTTTCTTTCCAGACAAAGCAGCACCAGCCACCTACAGTAGTTCTACACATCACACAATGCCATAATACAGTATGCACATACAGTACAGTAACTGCACTAATTTTTTGTTTTCTTGTCGTTTCAGGAAAAAAGGGTGGCCTGGGGGGAGGTGGGTTTTTGTGTCCAGTCTAATCTGTTTGTACAGTAAAATATACAGTAAATAAACAGCAGTAATGATGTACACAAAACCTCTCCTCTCTCAATGAACTACTGTACTGTAGACAGAATGAGGAAAAGATAAAGACGGAAAAAATAATATTACTATACAGTATATACAGTATACAATATATATATTATACAGTACATTACAGTATATATTATTAAATAATATTCTTATAAATGTGCATTATTCATGTTTCCCCATGTTTTACAAATGTTTTCTAAATGGTTATCCAATTTCCATCTGCCAAAAGAACTTAATAAAGACTGGATCATGTATTATTCATGATTATTTTTATATTTGTATTTTCTGGGTCCTGACAAAATAAAAAAAATATTTATTCACTTTCCTGCTAATCATAATTATTGACAACAACCACAGCCCCTCCACCCCCCAACAGTATAAGAATGAATGACAAAACAACATGAATCAGTTAATGGTTTTTTTACTCTCAATTCTCACAATGCTGTGCACATCAGATTTACATTTCAATTTCGAGACTGGATTTTCCAAAGCGTTACCGTAAACAAAGCCTCAAAGGGTTGGGGGGGATGGATTGATTACACGCAGGCGCACTGAGGCTGTGGCAATATTCAGAAGATTAACGACTCTGTGGAGAGAGGGGGTTGGTAGGGTAGGGTGACTCATGCGCTGTAAGCAGCAAGCTCCCATCCCTAAAAGGATTAGAGTACACGCAGGCGCAGTCAGCCGATTGACGCTTGGCTAGGGACGGATTAAAAACACAATGACTGAAGTAACTGCAGAAAATGAATGACTCTGGAGGTGTGTGGCTAAAATAGTTAACAGTTCTGTAATTTCAAAAGGCAGTTCATCATAATAATTTGATCAATAAACCCCCAAATACAGTACATAAAAAGCAAGTCACTTTAACTCCCTGTGCCTCAGGCACCAAAAACAAACAGTAGATTTTCTATATATATATTATTAATTAATATTCATATAAATGTCCATTTTTCATGTATCTCTATGTTTTACAAATGTTTTGTAAATGTTTCTCCGATTTCAATCTGCCAGAAGAATTTAATAAAGGCTGCAGTATGTATTATTCATGATTATTTTTATCTTTGTATTTTTTTTCCCTGATGAAATATAATAAATATTTATTCACATTCCTGGTTATCGTAATCATTGACAACAACCACCCCCCCCCCCCGACAGTATATTGTAAGAATGAATGAAAAAACAACATGAATCAGTTAATGGTTTTTTTACTCTCAATTCTCACAATGCTGTGCACATCAGATTTACATTTCAAATTCGAGAGGGGATTTTCCAAAGCGTTACCGTAAACAAAGCCTCTAAGGGTTGGGGGGGGATGGATTGATTACACGCAGGCGCACTGAGGCTGTGGCAATATTCAGAAGATTAACGACTCTGTGGAGAGAGGGGGTTGGTAGGGTAGGGTGACTCATGCGCTGTAAGCAGCAAGCTCCCATCTCTAAAAGGATTAGAATACACGCAGGCACAGTCAGCCGATTGACGCTTGGCTAGGGACGGATAAAAAACACAATGACTACAGTAACTGCAGAAAATGAGCAAAGCGTTGTTGTGTGTTTTTTTACACAGGACATGCACGACTCCAGTCCCTGGGGGCCGCAAACAGGCACGGTTTTCAAGGTTGCCCTGAAAACCTGCCCTGTTTGCTGCCCTCTAGGACTGTACTGGTGCAATTTCAACCCGCTCAGACGCACAGAACCGATTATTTTAAATTATATTTATATTTTAAAGATATTAAAGAATGTATTGTATTTTAAACATGTGACTGTAAACCATACTGACTGACAAATGTTTTCACACGTACTGTAGCAGTAAACCATACACCTGTTGATGTTTTGAATTGCTGTGCACTTAAAATGTTACAACATTGTACAGTATTTATAAATAAATGATTTTTTTTCTGACTCCACCAATAAAAGAACATGTTGATTTGTCTTACATTGTTTCCATTTGCTCCTTTGACAGTGTAAAAAATGTTGAGGCTTACTGCACTGTTTTTTACTGCCAGACCGCAAAGCCGCAAGATCGGCAACATTGTCAAAAAAGAGCAATTGGCGTGGGAACTAGGGCAATTGGCGTGGGAACTTCTGTTCTAGGGCCCCTGGAAATAAAATTCATTTTGCCTATAGATGTTAGGAACCCCCTCACTTGACCCCAACAGGGTCCGACCAGTAATGGCGGCGAGAAAGGGTCACGCCGCGAGGAGGGTCCTATCATTGAGCGTAATGGCGGAGAAAGCCGCGCTGCTTTGAAACGGCTAAGTCAGAATGAGCAGAAACCTGGAGCCCATAACTCCGGTTCTGTTCAACCTAGAGGGCTCAGATTCGGTCACCATGTAGTCCTAGTTCAGGCAGGGATGCATGGCAAATAGCGACCCTCTCGTGGCAACAGAACGGAGTCAGGGTAATCGCGCAATTGGCATGGGAACTAGGGCCTCGGTCACGTTCACGGCCAATTGGCATGGGAACTTCTGTTCTAGGGCACCTAGAAATAAAATTCATTTTGCCCATAGATGTTAGGAACACTCTCACTTGACCCCAACAGGGTCCGACCAGTAATGGCGACGAGAAAGGGTCACGCCGGCGAGGAAGGTCCTATCATTGACCGTAATGGCGGAGAAAGCCGTTTCAAACCAGCGCGGCTAAGTCAGAATGAGCAGAAGGTATTAGACTTCAAAGACAACAGCTCGCATATGCCCCCATGAGTTTTTACATGGCATTGCAGTATTGCAGACAGCGAGAATAAAATGCTTAAATCACGGGCGCGAAAATAACGCAATTCACTCCGGGCGAAAACGACACAAAACCGCACATAACCGGGATAATCTGAAATTCGCGGAGCTAGCCGAGTTAGAATAAAGGGTGTCGCCACTGTAGTAAACTAATTGGGAACATATGAAGGAGGTGAGGAGTCCCGATGAGCAGACTCCGGAAAGACAGAGATGCCAGCAAAAAAGGTAGGTGTTTATTCTATACAAAGGTATTTCAAAACATGGTTGTTCTGTGCAAAAATCCTCTAATCAGAGGACAGAATTTTGCACAGAATAACCATGTTTTGAAATACGTTTGTATAGAATAAACACCTACCTTTTTTTGCTGGCATCTCTGTCTGGTTCCCGTTTGTTGCTGAATCTTGGCTGTGCTTTCCGGAGTCTGCTCATCGAGACTCCTCACCTCCTTCACCTGTTTCTACATTGGAGACGCACGCTAACTGGTGCAGTGAGTATATCACAGCCTCATCAGAGAGGGGGATTGTCCAAATGCTTGGATTTAAGAGGAATACCTTGTTGGGAGGCATATAACTCGGGACTGTTTGCAATAACATTACCAATTGAACTCCATGTCCTCCCCCCTCACATCAGTGCCGGTTTGTCTTATTTGACCGGATCAAGACATTTATATATAAGTGGCACTGAGAGACTTGTGTTTTATACAGTATATGGTAACGAAGCACCTGAACGATTACACAGCATCAAGTTCCTTCTCATACACTGGCGACACACTTTATTCGAGCTCGGCTAGTCCCACGAATTCGGGTATACTCGGGTGTATTGAGGTTTGTGACTGTTTTCTGCCCGAGTGCATTGCGTTATTTTCCAGGCAGGGATTGAAGCATTTTATTCCCGCTGGCTGCAATACTGCACAGTATATATATATATATATATACTGCATTACAATTCATGAATTTATGCCATCTGGTAGACACGCGAAGCATTGCAGCCTATTAAATCCTAATCATTATCATTTAACAGATCAGCCGCCCGTCAGCCAGGCATGAACCATGGCTGGGAAGACAAACGCAACGGGGCTTGTCAGAGGTGAGGAGCGGCGCATTCCAGGTATCTGCCAGGTACATACTGGGTATTTGCTCGAATAAAGTGTGTCGCAGCAGTACATTCTCATTGTATGTCACAAATGTTGTAAATAATTGCACTTTGATTCTTAGGCTTTGGTCACGCTTGCTACTGCAGCGCCGCTGTGGCAGACGCTGCAGGGACGCGAGCCCTCCCCTCAATGGCGCCGGGCCCGCTGCGAGGGGGGGCCGCAGTGCTGTGGTGAGAGTTTCTCCTGCTCTCAATAGAATTGAGAGCAAGACTCGCGACGGAGCGCTAGGCCACGCCCCCCTGCGGTTCAGCCAATGAGGGTGAGCCTGCCGAGTGATGTCACGGCCGCGCCCCAGTCACTCCTCCGCCATGCCCCCCCTGGTCTCTCTTCCTGCAGCTCACTGCAGACCGGGAAATCAGCTGCACGCACCGCCAGCCTCGCGGGCGCGCGTGCAGTGGAGGCACTGGGACCTTAGCCTTACACCTGGGACAATTGTTTATGCTGTGCAGCACTAGTTTGGGATTTCCAAACACTATATATACATAATTTGGAACATATGTAGGTATCATTACACTCCCAGTGATTCATACTGTCTGCAGTGTTCCCAAAATCAGCAAATCATGTAGTAAAACCTATGTGCACTACATTGTATCTTATTTTATAGTGCCACACATGTAGCCCAAGCTTATTTAATGTTGTTTCTTAATTGAAACAAACCTTACACAGTATTACTCCTTATGAATATAATCTCAATACACTATCAGAAGCGAGTGTAAGGGACCCTGCCCCTGCTCACCCGGAGTTCCCGTCTAAAGGAGGGGATACTGTAAGGGATCCGCTCCTGGATTTGGTTTGAACTCATTCTTCCTGTGCTTTAGAGCTTCCAGACAAATCCCTCTCAGAACCTGCAATCAGAATCACCTGCTCTTGATGTTACTCTGCAGCCTGCCTGTTTCTGCCTCCTATGCAGCTCTGCTCACATTGGCTGCCGGTGCTATTTAACAGCTGCCCTTCCCCCCAGGAAGTTGCTGAACATAATACTTTCTCCAAGTAACTGTGCTTGCCACAAGCAGCTCTGTTTGGCCTGACTTAGCCTCCTAGTACCTACTCCTTTTCTCCTAAGTTCCTGGCAGACTTCGCCTTCGCAGCACTGAAGTGGCTACACAGTTCCTCAGTGTTTCCTGTGGCATGACTGCACTCCTGCTTTTCCTGTGGCCTACCTTCCACCCTGTTCCTGTTCCTTGTTCCTGTACTTATCACACTGCAGCACCTACGCTGAAGCGCCTTCGATGGCCTCCAATCCTGTCCCGGCTACGCACGACTATGGACTACGCAACCCGGACCCGGCTTCATGGTCTAAGGTCGGTGTTTTCACACCCCCACCTCAGCCCCGCGGTCTGGCCCAGGTTTGTGGTGACCATAACGTTACACAGAGAAGCAGCTATTTATTATAGAACATGCTGCAAAATGAGACTTATATCTACTCCCTACCAGGACTAATATTTATATACATATAACCCAGCAATATCCAGTTTACTTACAACATAGGTAATATTACCCTAAGTCACACAAGTCATAACGCAATCCATCAATTGAACTTGATACAAAAGAGGCTTCTTAGAGAGATCATTTAACTCATCGATATCTGATATCTTGAATAATATCAATATTAAATCACACAATTGATAACATCGGATATATACCTTAAATTTAATTGAAGGTGAAATCTTATGTCTTAGATACAGTGTAGTATCCAACATAAATCAGACTATTAGTAATGTGATAAGTATATATTGGCTCAATATGAAGGAAAGAATCTTAAATCGTACAATTGGAGAAATAGGAATTTTTAAAGATAAATGAATATCTTAATCGTACAATGGAAAAATCTAAATTAGGACGAATATACTAGATATAAAGTAGACATCTGATGTCTAAGATACATATATAATATCAATCTTAAATCAAACAATTAGTAACATGTGATGTATATACAGCTCAACCCCGTTATAACGCGATCCGTTACAACGCAAATCCGCTTATAACGCGATGTAAGTGTGACTCCCAATTTTTGTATTTATGAATACTTGACAACACAATTATTGGTATCTTAAATACTCTATTGTACAATGCATACAATTGTACATTATTTCTAACGCGATCCGCTTATAACGCGATGTGATTCTTTGGACCCCAAGCACAGCTTTATAAGGGGGTTGAGCTGTATTGAGCTCAGTATGAAGGAAAAAAAATTAAATCATACAATTGGAAAATTAAGATTATATAAATTGAATTCAGTGTGAAATAAATATCTTAAATCGTATAATGGAGAAATCTTAATTTGGACAAATATATACAGAAGGGTTCAAGATAATATATAATACCCAAAGAGGAAACATTTAGCTGTTGCATAAATAGAGTTGATATCCCTTAGAACATCACAATTAACCTCTGGCATGGTATTAACTCTCGTGACCAATCCTGGAAGGCTAGCACGTATATACAGTTTGTCTTAGAACAATAATACACCTAACTATCTTAGGAAAACAACATAATCAAACCATAATTATGAATCAATCCAATTGGATCTCAACTATATTAATCCTTAGAGCTCTTGGGGATGGTAATATGGCAACATAACACACATATCACAAAATTGGTATATATGATTAGGACATAGATACGTATCGTTAGGTTATACTACAAAACAATAGATATTTATAAAGCTCACAAATGGCACATTCATATAAAGACAATCTGTGAGTTAAATGATACAGAGACTAATAAACAGAAGAGTATAATGGCAGCAAACACTTCCTTAACATTGGTTAACTCTTATGCTCTTAAATGGCACCATCATGAAAGTGACAACATCCTGAAAATCCAAGCACTTTATATCAATCCCGTAAAAAAGACCCTAGATCAAGATCGATGTTTAGGCCTTGAGGCATAAGTGTTTTCAGAACCTATATCCAATATGTTTCTTGTCTAGAGATTTGGATCATTTTGTTCCCTCCTCTCCCTTTTGATTTAATTTTCTCTATTCCTATGAATCTCAATCCCTTAGGGTCTTAGGAGTGGTGTTCTTTAAAGTGCTTGGATAAATTGTGTTGAAGGAAACTTTTTCGATATTTGTAATATGTTGAGCTATTTGACCTTTAATATACATATGGTGTGACCTACATATTGTTTATTGCAGGGACACTACAACACATAGATTATGTGGTCTGAGTTACAATCTACTAGATCTTTTATTTCGAAGATTTCGTTTGTCACTTTTTTAAAGATTTAGTTGAATTTGAGTGTAATTTGCACCCCTTACAAACTAAACATTTGTGGAAAACTTGAGTTATATTATTCCTCCTTGTTATTTCTTTCTCAGGCAACTATTGGACACTTTCTGTTTTAAATTAGGTGCCTTTGTAAAAATAAAACAAATATATATATTCATTGCGCCTCACCATGTAAGGAGCATGCTGCTGGTGAAAGGATTGGGCATACAAATGTGCAAAAACAGAAAGTTTGCGCTTCTCCCATTGGGATAGCAATACATGGGGAATTAAATATACATAGTGCAAACTAAATCTGTAAGACAAAGGAGACTTTTGGTTACATCCTTTGATCAAATAATGGCAAGCCTGCAGGCATTAATTGATCAAAGGATGTAACCAAAAGTCTCCTTTGTCTTACAGATTTAGTTTGCACTATGTATATATTTTTTCCCCATTTATTGCTATCCCAATGGGAGAACTGACTTTGTAAATATACTGTAACTTGTGACCTTGTTCATAAGAACTAATGTAGAATTGGGTTCTTATGTAAGATTTTCCCAGTGTTTTTGTATAATCTTTTTTATTTGTGGTACGCTGCTGTTATATTGTGTTATGAAGGGTATAGATATGTTCCTCTTCTTCATTCTTTTATGTATCTCTCTCTTTATATTGAATCAGTTCTGTTCTTTCCCTTACTGAAACTTTATTATATGCTGCCTCTATTACTTATTTTTTATATTTCCTTTCTTGAAATCTCCCCATCATGTCTTGTGCCTGTTCTTCAAAAATTCTATTCTGTGAACAATTATGTTTTAGTCACTGTAGTTGTCCTAGTGGTATGTTGTCTATCCACTTATCTAAGTGGCCACTATCCCCTTGTAGAAAGTTGTTGCAATCTATTTGCTTTATAAAGGTCTTAGTCTCTAGATTGCCATTTTCTATGTAGATCAATAAATCTAAGAACTCTACCTCCAAAGTTATGTATTTGTAAATAAACTTAAGATTATATGGATTATTATCCATGCTTGCAAGAAATTGGTCTTAAAGATGGATACTGCCTTGCCAGATGAACAGTATATCATCTATATACCGGTGCCACTGTAACAGGTTTGTGCCGAACTTGTGGCCAGACCAAACATATTGGTCCTCCCACATGCCTATGTGGATATTGGCATAGTTTGGCGCAAACCTTGTACCCATAGCTGTAACCCTAATTTGCAAGTAAAAATTATCTACATACCAGAAGTAAAGGTGACTGAGAATGTGTTGGATTCTTTCCATGAGAAAATCAATCTGTCTGGGATCCAATGCTCCATTTTGGGTTGTTGTTCTTAATGGCAGTACACCCATCAATGTGGTTTAGCAAGGTACAGAGAGATGATACATCACATGTAACTAAGACTTAATCATCTTTCCATGCCATATCTTTCAAAATATTGAGCATTTGGATTGTAGCCTGTAAATAGGATTTTAATTTTGTTACAGGTTCTTTAAGAAACTGATCGATGTAACCTGACGGATTTGATGCCTGACACTATTGGACGGCTGGGTGAGGGGGGGTAAATGCAGAGAGAGCAGGTTTTAGTAAAATAAACAATGTTTATTACACATATTACAGCTCTACAATTACATAAATGAAAGTCCGCATTGGCGACGGCAGGGTCCGTTTAGCCTATGGTAGCTGGTGATGGAAGGTGACTACCCTTAGAAGTACATAGGATGATGTACAGATGCAGTGGCCATTATTTTAACAAATCATGCAGTGTATACCTCGGAATACCCATGTCATGGCGCAGGATTTCTTCCAACCGTACCACCTTAAGACGTGAGTGCAGGTGAGTGCATAAAATGGCATTTTAGTGTTCTGGCTTTTAAACACTTGAAATTGACACAGTAGCACAGTACTGTACACATTACAATTCATTCATTTCATTGCATTTAATTGCACATAATCCATGACATTCAAACAAAGCAACCGCGATAAACACGTGTGCCTGGGGCAATTTACCGCGTTCATGCTGCGTGGAGAACAGCAGCACACACGAAAACGGCACCATGATTTGTTAAAATAATGTCCGCTGCATCTGCAACGGCACCATACTGAAAATGTAATCCTCTGAATATATTCTAGAGTCCATAGGACTGGTAATGTCACAGTCTTTTGTGGGCTTTTCACAAAGTTTGAAAAAATTTGAAAGGCCACCTGGAATAATTAGAATATGATCCTTTGCCATATTGCAAAATAGGAACTTATACTATTGATCAAGTTAATGTACATGAATTCTATTGTCGTATAATCTTAATACAATGAATATTATCTCGTAAGATTAGATGCCTGGGACAATAAAAAATGTGTTTCAAATTAGAGAAAGAGAGTGTAGTATGAGAGAGAGAGAGAGAGAGAGAGTTAAACCAGCTGCTGGGTAGCATCACTGTCACAGCATATGTTTGAACTTCTCACTGCTCAAACTTGTAGCCCCCTTCAAAAAGGAGGATGAAAAGTGTACGAGTGCAACTTGTTTAGAAGTGTAAATACAGGTATGTAATAAAGTGAATTACAAATCCTTTATTGAATCAGGAGTGAATAAGTGATATAAATGTACAATGTACAATGTACACAACCCATTATTGGTTATGAGGTGCTACTCCAGATAGACCTTTACAGGGTCACAGAACATAATATACACAGAACAGGAGCACAGCTCTCATTGGATAGATGAGGAAAAGAATAACAGAAATAGTGCAACACAGTAGTATAAAAAATGATCAAAAGAAACCAGTACGCATTGCAAATTCTTTTCAGCTTTAGAAACCAGTTTAATGTTATCCAGATGATGATATATGCATGGGTCAGGCAATGGCTCCAGGATGAGTTAGGTATGAAAAGAGATAAATGCATTATGGTGCGTGGTGACATCACGATTGTCGACAAGCGAATAAAGGGCTATTTAAAGTTGTATTTTTGTATACAATTGAGCCCTTGAGGAAGCTGGACACTGTTGAAACACGTAGGGCGAGTTGTGTTTTCTACTTGGAGCCATTTGAGAGCCTTTCCAGCATGAAGCCTGCATCCCTGAGATCCAATCCATCTATTCTTCTCACATGGAGGATGCTAAGCATAGGGACTATCTGGATATTGATTGCTGGAGCCGCTGAGCTCACAACACTTTTATTCATTGTACAATAAGTGATTTGTACATTGTACATTGTACATTGATATTATTCCCTTCATCTATTAAATATCTAAACAGTATTATGCTATGTTGGCATTTTATATCTTTTCATACCTAACTCATCCTAGAGCCATTGACTGAATCTTGCATATGTATATATGTCTTTATTTGTATGTCTTTATTTATATAGTGCCATTAATGTACATAGCACTTCCAGCAGTAATACACGTGACAATCATATAGATAACAAATAATATAAATAACACATAAAGGGGAGAAGTGCTTCTGACATAAAAGTAACATTTAGGAAAAGGAGTCCCTGCTCTGAAGAGGTTACAATCTAATTGGTTGGTAGGAAGGACGTACAGAGAGTGTAGGAGGACATTCTGGTAAGCACGTCTGAAAGGGGCCAAGGTTTATGTATGCAGTGTAAAACTGTCACTCATAGAGCTACTCATATGCTTCCTTAAGCAGGTGTGTTTTGAGTTGGGTCTTAAAGGTTGATAGAGAGAGTGCTTGTCGGATATTGAGAGGAAGGGCATTCCAGAGGTGTGGGGTAGTCAGTGAGAAGGGCTTAAATTGGGAGATATATCATCATCACCTGGATACAATACCTTTAAACTGGTTTCTATAGCTGCAAAGAATTTGCAAGGTGTGAGTGCATTTGACACTGGCTTACTGGTCTCTTTTGATCATCTTTTGATATTACCGTGTTGCACTATATTGTGTTATTTTTTCTTCACATATCTAATGAGAGCTGCATTCCTGTTTTGTGTGTATCATATTCCATTCTAAAGGGAGAAGACCACTTGAATTTCCTGGTTTTCATTTCCAGTTCACAGTGCACAAAAAAGAGCACACCTAAAATATTTGGGAGATATGCTAATAGTTGGATTAGATCCAGGTGTGAACAGTAGAGCTCAAAAGTATATTGTGACAGTAGTGTTACCCATCAGTTGGGTTAGTACACACTGCTGGAACTGCTGCCCAGAATAACAAAGGTTGTGGATTCTAATACTGTTGGGTCTGACACCAGTACCCAATTACTTACCAGCTGCCAACTCATAGTTCTTATTGAAATCCTTTTCAGAAGTGTGAGGTGTGAGCCATTCCCCCTCTCTCTCAATTAATAAGCCCCTCTCATCATCAATTTCATTTTAAATATTTATAGATTTTGTATCTTTTTATTATAAAATGATCTGGTTCTTGTGTTTGCAATAACAAAGTATAATGTGTTGTATTTCCCAATACGATTACGGAGGAACATATTTTCAGCAGACATCTCACAGTTGAGTATTCCCTATAGGATTAGATCTCTATAATATTTCACAGGAATTCACAACTGGTTTGATAAATTGAAACACTGTGGTATCACTGCCACAGTTATTTTTTTGTCTTAAAAAACATAGGCAATAAATAGTACACATACAGTACTCCAGATTCCAAGAATTTTATATGCTGTAATTTAATCCTCTGAAAACCAGAGGATATTAAATTAACTTAACTGTCTCAGCCTGAAATCTCTGATTTTGGACATTGCTTTGATGTTTATATTTGAAACTCTTTGATGTTCCAATATTGTTTCAGAATTAATAAAAAAAAATACTTTATAAATCATTTTGGGATTACAATAATGACAAATTGATGATGAAACACACAGTGTTAAACAAAAAAAAGAATTGTGTTTCTAAATATTTATCACAAAGCCAGAACTGTCAAGTATTAGTTTCCAGTAACTTTGAGATTTTTTAGCATTCTAGATGTACAAGGAAACAAATATGTCAGATTTACTAAGAGCACCTTTTCCTCATCTGCATTCATGTTAGACACAAGAAAATCTTGTTCTTTTGTTGCCAAACTGCAGAAATTAAAAAAATAAAAATAATTAAAAGCATGTGAATGGTGGGTTATTCAGTAAACCATAGGCATTTCATAAAGTCACGTGTAACATCAACCACCTACATTGCCATATTCAACGTAACTAAAGGTAGAATAGAACACAACGAATGTATAGTCATTACGACAACATCCACAGCACTGTGGTGCTGTGGGTGTTGTGGTAAGGAGTATATTTTGAGATTTGGGAGATCCTCTTACCCACGTGAACCTTTATGAGATTCAAGGTTGATTTGATAGTGATGAATGACTATCTATTTTATCTACAAATAATGTATAGGATTCATTAAGTGAATAGAAACTTGAGCATCATTAACTATGTGTTTACCTACTTCTCCATATAGGTAGATTTAAAGTGAGGGTATACAGATTCTGCCACTGTTTTCGGTGCCGCGCTAGACCAAGTGTAAATTCATGGCATTTATTTGCATGTTGTGGCACTGCTAAGGCAATGTGGTGGCAAAACTTTGTTTTTAAGCTACCGTAAACTGCATTAATGGTAGGTGGTGTTAGTGCGCTGGTGTGTCTTTAATCGAAAGGCATTGTAACCCACCAATGTCTTCCCTTATACACTGTTTCAATGCAAGAAAAAACTTAATGAAAATAAAGGTGAACAATAGCACTCATGCAAACAATGAATTACATTGAATTACAAAAAACCTGTGATATAGAGTCCAAGGTAGTCCTGGAGCTGCCCAAAGAAGTGAATCTGGAATCTCCTACCCAGATTTGGTAATGTAGGGGAAAGACACCTCCTGTGGCGCTGAGGAATGGTTTAATTGTGATTGTAGACAAAGTTCTTTTCTTGATGGATTCCTCAAGAGAAAAAGAGAAAACAAGCATACACACTGCAATAGTGCATTACCCAGGGACAACTAGGATGTATAAAGAGAGCAATTTTAATACAATATTAAAATACAGTATAACATATACAATAAAATAAAAACAATTGATTACACTAAAAAAAATTTTTACTAAAAAGAATTATACTAAAAAGAACTATCTGTGCCTTGACATAGGAACCAGATGTCTTGAAACTTGCTCCGTTTGGTGTAAACTTGGAAACCTACTCACCTAAAGTGACTAGGACATAAGCGTTATTGAAATGGTCTTATCAGCATATGGGACCGCTTGCTGCGAGGTGAAATTGCGTCAATCCACGGAAGAGGATCTCCTTTTCTGCTCGGGTGTCTGCTTGCTGCACACTGTTTGCTGCTTTCTCCCAGAGTTCAGCCGATCAACTCCTTCCTGAGGAAGAAACCCACTATTAGGAGTTTCGAAACATGTAGGAGGTCTTTTGGCATTACTGAGACACCGTAGCTGTGGAGAACAAGCGGTGACGTCACAGGAGGAGTTGATCGGCTGAACTCTGGGAGAAAGCAGCAAGCAGTGAGCAGCAAGCATTGTCTGGGGCATTCAGGGGTGTGTTATCACAATACAAAGGAGGAAAGGCATCAGCAATGATCCTAGAGAAGCAATTGTTGCTGCCCATCAATCTGGGAAGGATTATAATGCCATTTCTAAACAATTTAACATTATTCCACAGTGAGAAAGGGAGAGGGAGTGGCTCAGTGAGTAAAAGACACTGACTGGCACTGAGAGTTTGAAGCAGGGGAGCCTGGTTCAATTCCCGGTGTCGGCTCCTTATGACCTTAGGCAAGTCACTTTATCTCCCTGTGCCTCAGGCACCAAAAACATAGATTGTAAGCTCCACGGAGCAGGGACCTGTGCCTGCAAAATGTCTCTGTAAAGCGCTACGTATAACTAGCAGCGCTATACAAAAACATGCTATTATTATTATTATTATCAGTGCTTGACAAATCACCCAAAAATCTACTCGCCGAACCAAAAAATCTACTCGCCACCTAGTCCCGCCCCCAACACCGCCCCTAGTCCCGCCCCCAACCCCGCCCCTAGTCCCGCCCCCAACCCCGCTTTAAAATAAAATATATAAATAAAATATTTAATAAATTCCTAGTAAGAACAACATTCGTTTTTGACATAAATGTATTTATTGTATTACATTATACTACAATTAGTCCTTGTTACGTGTGTGTGTGTGTGTGTGTCGGATGTACAAATAAAAGCCAGATGTGAATGACTAGTTTCCAGAACCCCTTAACCAGTGTCTGGACGTCACCGCTTCACAATATCTAAAGCAGCAATCCCGCCTGGGATCTTACCTGATTCGCAGTCCCTCAATGTCCATGTACCCTCATTCCCGCAATGTTATACATTGGAGGGGATGTGTTCCCTACCTGTCTTCTTGGTTAGGGGGGGTTCCGATGTCTTCCGTGTGAAGCTTGAGTCAGATCTGGAAGAAAGCAGTTTAAGTTATTTCTGTGTAGTTAGGGCAGTTAAGATATATAGGGTAAATAAGATATCCAGATCCAGAGTGTGAGACAGACATAGAGTGTGGGTGAGAGACACAGAGTGAGACACAGAGAGAGGGTGAGAGAGGGTAAGAGAGGGTGAGCGTCAGAGAGAGAGAGAGAGAGAGAGTCAGAGAGAGAGAGAGTCAGAGAGAGAGAGAGTCAGAGAGAGAGAGAGTCAGAGAGAGAGAGAGTCAGAGAGAGAGAGAGTCAGAGAGAGAGAGATAGTGAGTATATATTTCAGAGAGAGATAGAGATTCAGAGAGAGATAGAGATTCCAAAGATAGAGAGTCAAGAGAGAGAGAGTAGAGTCAAAGAGAGAGAGAGAGAGAGATTCAAGATAGAAGAGAGGAGTCAAAGGTAGAGAGAGTCACAAGAGAGAGACAGAGAGTCAAAGAGAAGAGGGGGGGTCAGAGATGAGGAGAGAAAAGAGAGAGTCAAAGAGAGAGAGAAGAGTCAAGATAGAGAGATAGAGTCAAAGATAGAGAGAGAGAAGATCAAAGAGAATAGAGAGAGAGAGTCAAAGAGAGAGAGAGGGGCAGAGAATATCAGAGAGAAGAGAGGTTCATGAGAGAGAGGGCAGAGAGAGAGGGTCAGAGTAGGAGATAGGGTTCAGAGAAGAGAGGTCAGAGAGAGAGATGAGAGGAGATATAGAGAGAGATAGATAGAGAGAGAGATCAAAGAGAGGAAGAGAGAGGGTCAGAGACAGACAGAGAGAGAGTCAGAGACAAGAGAGGGTCAGAGACAGAGAAATAGAAGGGTCAGAGACGAGCATATAGAGAGAGATAGAGAGAGTCAGAGACAGATAAGAAGAGGGTCAGAGACAGATAGAGAGGGTCAGAGACAGACAGAGAGAGAGGCAGAGACAGAACATAGAGTGTGCAGGGGTGAGACAGAAGAGAGGCAAGATAGAAAGAGGGTCATAGACAGAGATGAGGTCAGAGAAGCATCAGAGAAGAAGGGTCGAGAGACAAGAAGAAGACAAGGACGGCGCATAGACAGAGAGAGGGCGAGAGACAGAGAGGAGGCGAGACAGATAGGGGAGACAAGAGACAAGAGCAGATCAGAGGAAGACAGAGACAATAAGGGCGAGAACAGAGAGTGCGAGACAGAGAGGCTAAGAGTAGAGGGTATATGGGGGTGTGTTGGGTGGTGGGGTGACATGGGTAATTTAGGTGGGGTGACGGGGTGATTGGGTGGGGGACTGGGTGATTGGTGGGGGGTGATTGGTGGGTGACACTTCAGGTATCCTACACCTACACACGCACACGCCCACGCACACACACTCTCTCATACATACCACCTCATACACACAACACTCGTATGCATGCACACACACCCCACACACTCCAGCAATGTCACACATCACACACACATCCCCAGCAGGTGTCTTCACACACACACCCACATGTCACACACACAACCCAGCATTTCACACCACATCCGCATGTCACCACCCACAGCAGCAGCATCACACAAGACACACACATCCACAATTCAACGACATCCAGCATGTCACACACCCACACCACCCACACCACACACCCAACCACCCACAACACACACACACACACACACACACACACACACACACACACCACACACACACACACACACACCACACACACACACACACACCCCACATCATCCACCCACACCACACCACACATTTAACACACACACCCACATCCACATGTCAACACCCACACTACCCCGCATAGCACACACACAGACCCAGCATAGCACACACATAAACAGATAGACCAGCATCCTTTGGACACAGGAGGGAGGGGGATCGGGCTGTGGGATTGTAATGCATGAGGCAGGGGGAGCACTTACTTCCTCTATAAAAAGCCCTGGAAAGGATGAGGCGTCACTGCTCCTGCTCTCTAGAGCAACCAGCCAGCCCACCTTCAAGCACAGACCCAGCATAGGTCACACACACACACAGCAGGTCTCTCTCTCACACACATCCCAGCATGTCACACACACGACAACACAACACAAATCCAGCAATGTCACTCACACCACACACACACACACACACACACACACAACCAGCATCACACACACACCACACAACACACACACACCACACACCACACACACCACACACCACACACAACACACACACACCACACACACACACACATCACGAAGCCAACACACACATCACACACACACACACACACACACACACCCCACACCATCATATCACCACACACATACCACATCATATACACACACATAAAACATATATACAACATCATCCTTTGGACACAGGAGTGATGGGGTGTCGGGCGGGCTGTGGTAGATGGTAATGCATGAGGCGGGGATCACTACTTACTTCCTCTATAAAGCCCTGTAAAGGATTTAGTAGGACGTCACTGCTCCTGCTCATATATAGCAAACCGCCAGCCCAGGCGCTCAGCACAACACACACCACACACACACCCCAGCATGTCACACACACACACACACCCAGCACTGTCACACACACCAGCATACGACACACACCAGAACACGCATCCGTTTGGACACAAGGAGGGAGTGGGGGTGTTTCAGTGATTGTGCGTGGGTGCTGGGCTCCTTGATGGGATCGATGCCGGGCTGGGAGGGGGGGGGTTAGTGATGCTGCTTGGGTGCGTGGGCTCCTATTGTGATTGATGCCAGGCGTGGGGGTCGGGGAGGGGGGGGGGGTCAGTGAGGCTGCTTGGTGCGTGGGCTCCTGATTGTGATCGATGCCGGGCTGGGGAGGATGGGAGGGGGGGTCAGTGAGGCAATGGTGTACTGTGTCAACGGTGTACTAACCTTCAAGCAGAATACAAAAGGAAGGATGATTCGTGTGCGTGGGGCTTATATAGAGCCTGTACTGGCAAAAAAAAAAAAAACCTTTCATCGGCAAGTCCTCCGTCAAACCAATCAGGAAGAAGGATTTTGAAAAAAAATGTTTTTTTTTTTTTAAACAAGCATAGAACCGCGTGCGCTGCGCGGCCATGAGGCTGAGTCGCCAGGAGGCCAAATCTTGTTGGCCCTGGCGACCTGGCGACCGTATTTGTCGAGCACTGATTATTATTATTATTCAAAAGTGGAAAACATTCTAGACAATTGCCAGTCTTCCTAGAAGTGGACATCGCAGCAAATTCACCCCAAGGTCAGACCGTGCAATGCTCAGAGAAATTGCAAAATACCCAAGAGTTACATCTCAGACTCTACAGCCTCAGTTAGCATGTTAAATGTTAAAGTTCATGACATTACAATTAGAAAAAGACTGAACAATTATGGTTTGTTTGGAAGGGTTGCCAGAAGAAAGCCTCTTCTCTCTAAAAATAACATGGCAGCACGGCTTAGGTTTGCAAAAGTTGCATCTGAAAAAACCACAAGACTTAAGGAACAATGTCCTTTGGACAGACGAGACCAAAGTGGAGATATTTGGCCATAATGCACAGCGCCACATTTGGCAAAAAACAAACACAGCATATCAGCACAAACACCTCATATTAACTGTCAAGCACGGTGGTGGAGGGGTGATGATTTGGGCTTGTTTTGCAGCCACAGGACATGAGAACCTTGCAGTCCTTGAGTCGACCATGAACTCCTCTGTATACCAAAGTATTCTAGAGTCAAATGTGTGGCCGTCTGTCCAACAGCTAAAGCTTGGCCGAAATTGGGTGAAGCAACAGGACAATGATCCCAAGCACATCAGCAAATCTACAATTGCTGAAATTCGAAGAAACATGGTGTTGCAATGGCCCAGTTAAAGTCCAGACCTCAATCCGATTGAAATGCTGTGGCTGGACCTTAAGAGAGCTGTGCATAAACAAATGCCCACAAACCTCAATGTACTGAAGCACTGTTGTAAAGAAGAGTGGGCCAAAATTCCTCCACAACGATGTGAGAGACTGATAAAGTCATACAGAAAAAAGATTATTTATTGCTGCTAAAGTTGGTTCTACAAGCTATTGAATCATAAGGTATACTTAGTTTTTCACACATGGCTTCTCCATTTTAGCTTTATTTTTGTTAAATAAATCACAACACAGTGTAATATGTCATGTGTTGTTGTTCATCTGAGGTTGTATTTACCTCATTTTAAGGCCTGCTAAGGAACAGATGATTGTTATTATGTCCTGATATGTAAAACCATGGAATTCAAAGAAGCTGTACTTTCTTTTTCACATGACTATATATATACACACACACACAACTCCATAATCAAACATGGTCTCAAAGAAGATAATTTATTTATAAATATTAAAATATTAAAATAATAATATAGAGTTACTGGTACTTTTCCTTGACCAATTTTTAACTTGGGAGGTCTTTTCACTTTGCTGCAAGAACAGGGCTTATTAAGGTTCTTTCCCCTCATACAGAGGTAAAAGGAAGGGTTCACAGTGTAGTGTAGGACCTGCATTTTTGGTTATACCTTGACGTTTGGTGTGCAGGCTTATAACGCTTTGGCCAAAGGGTTTAACTAAATAACCAATTAATTATTAATATTATTATTGAAGTATTTGAACTTTGTACTTATTACCATGTTTTGTCAATTGGATGTAGCATTGGGCACCCCTGTCTTTTGTTGTATACCAATTTTTAGAGACATCTTTGGAATATATCCTCAAAGATAGGCCCTGCCAGAAGATGGCCCCTAGATTTCGGTTATTCAGACCCATATCAGCAGATGTGGTCCAAAGTCAATTTTCTCATTGCCCCAGGCATGTACCCTGTCAGATCCGGAGCAGCAACACAGAGGTGGAGCATACCCGTTCTGGGGTATCAAAGGCCCTCTGAAAGGCCCATATGAAGGCGGTTGAGTCATTTACCAGGGGAACATCACTCTCTCATAATGGAGAGGCCCACGCCAGGGTCTCGTCGGAGAGTACAGAGATGATGTATGCCACCTTTACTTGCTAAGAAGCAAACATGGATGACTGGAGCTCGAACTGAATGGAGCACTGGTTTAAAAATCTCCGGCAGGCAGGAGGATCTCCTCTATACCAAGGTGTGGTAGGTATACAAAATTCCAGAAGGCCTGGAGGAGCTGCGAGTGCCGGAGTTGCAGTGCTCAGTGCAGACTGGAGGGTTTCCAATATGGAAGCAATGGTGTTCAAAGAAGAGGCAATTAGTGCCAGTTCCTGGGAGATTCACTTGGGAGAAAAAAGCCTTCCCTACCTCAACAGGGTCAGTGTCTTGTTAGAGCATAATGTAATGATGCTCGTCTCTAAACAGGAAGCAAACTGCAAAGTTGAGGTAGGATATAGATAACCGACCTGAACCAAGAGAGTCTTGAATCAAGAATAGAAAACTCTAGGTCGCAGACTTGGGTCAAGGCAGGTAGCAGGCAGGATAACAGTTAAACAGGCTGGGGTCAGGGCAGGCAGAAGCAACAATGCTGTTAGGCAGGCAGCAAGCAAGTCAGACAAATAGATGCTCTGGTAGCAATACTGAATGCAATGGCATATTGATCTGGCAACAAGGAAATTGAAGTGATCAGCTAATACTGAAGCCAGGGGGAATGTCTACTAGGCTGATTGGCAACAGGAGTGACCAGTGAGTAGTAGAGATTTAAATTTATGCTGGGCAGAAGAGCTACCACCTTCCCCACACTATAGCTAAGAAATCTTGGGTATTGTTATATCTGTATTTAATACTTCATTGAAAATACTGATACACTCCATCATCCCTAACCTGTGCTCCCTATTCTTTTTGTGTTTCCAGAAGATCTATCCAGCAGTTGGTTTAGCTCACTGCTTGAGTTGTTACCCTGAAGAGCAGAGGTGTTGGGTTCTGATACTGTCAGACCTGACAGTAACCCCTCTCTCATAATGCATCTTCCAGGCTCCTTGGGACCTGGCTTGTTGGGATAGGCCCAGTGAAAATCCTTTAGAATGCATAGGTAATTTCTCACTGGTTCCCAAGATCTTTCTCTTACCATAGCCCCTCCAGTCCACCAGATACTGGAGCTGTTTTTGGGAGCCGAGGATTTTTTGTCCACCATACACTCTTCTTGCCCTTGAACTTGGTGGACAAGGTTTTGTAAGTTCCAGTAAAGTGTTCTCTATAACTTAAGTTGTGTGCCTGGTTTGTAGCTACTACAAGCTTCACATTACAAGGTCAGTGGCCATTTCCACACTGATCAAAACAGCTATCTATGTGTAGGTTTGTTGGCCATGCACTTGTTTGATTCAGAAGAGCTATTGCTCCAAGGTCTGATGGTGCGGTCTGTTTGCCTAATGTACTGAGGTTGAAACACAGATGACATGTGATTCTTGATTCCCAACAGGGTGCAAAAAGCCTGCCAGAAATGGAATGTGAACTGGTCTCCACAATTGGAGATCACCTCCTCAGGGAGTCCATGCAATCTGAAAACTCCACTCAGGAAGAGATTAGCAGTCTCTTTAGCTGACATAAGTCTCTTAATAGGTAGGAAGTGTGCAATTTTATCCAATTGATCCACTACTACCAAACCCTAAGAAAGCGGAAGTTCTACAATAAAGTCCATAGAAATCAAACTTCATAGTCGCTTTGGGATAGGTAATTGTTGCAAAAGACTGCACAGTATAGTGCAAGGTATCTTGTTGCAGATGCAGACTTCACAGGAGTGACATAATCTTCAACATCAAGGCTAAGACTGGGCCACCACTACTGGCGCAAAAGGAGATCCTTTGTTTCCTAATTTCTGGGTAACTGTCAGTCACTGAGTTATGATGGGTTTTCAGGACCTCCAACTGGATATTGCCAGGTGGAATATAGAGTGCAAACATTTGTTTACATACCCAGGTCTAAATACACAATCTACCTCTTTCTACCACAGAACGGTTTATTTTATAGGTTTTATAACTGTTCTCACTTTATTCCCTGCATTTGGATGCCCATTGTTTTATGTAACATTTTGAAATACAGTATTTTCATAAAACATAATTACTGTGGTGTGCCGCAAAGGGAATTATTTTTTCCCCAGTATGCCAGTGTACCTTTGCTGCTTCTAGCCTTTCCCAGGCAACACACAGTAAAATTACAAACATCAGGTTAGACCGAGGTCACCCATTTCATATATGGAATATAGAGTTAATATATAGAGTTAACCTTTAAAGAACAAACAGCGCTGTTGTTCCTTGAATGGCATGGGGAGAGACTGATGAATGGACAGCTCATTTGGGAGTGTGCTGGTTGCTTGCTGAATGTGTCTTCTCAGATTAGTAGCCACAGCAAATGTCTCTGTTACAGGACAGTGCTGGCAGGTACTGGCATGGACAATTCTCCATCGTATTGCCTTGAGAGTGTATCTGCTTTGCTGTTTCATGTTCTGGAGAAATATGACACAATGGAATTAAATCAAATAAAATACAATGACCATGGCTTTTCTTCTAAACTTTCATGATCTATAAAAATAGTTGATGAAGTGTTCCTTGTAGCAGGTGCAGCTTTTCTTCCAAAGCGGATTTGATTGCTAGAAGTCCTTTTTTTTCAGATGCTATAGTTTATTTCAGGTGGGCTAAATTTACGAGAATAAAAAGCACAAGGATGCAATAACATCTTAGGTCTTTGATGTTGTGACAGGATTGCCCCAAGTGTAGTGTGAGATGCGTCAACTTCGACACTGAATTGCAAAGTTGAGCCTGGATGCAACAGGAGAGTTGCTGAGCACATTTTAATTGTTCAAAGAGAGTTGAATTTGGAGAGATCAAGAGAACTGAGAACGTTTTCACTTCAAAGCAGTCATCAGAATCACATTGTGGAGAAACCTCGGATAAAGCGCCGGTATAATTGGTAAATCCTATAAAACATTGAAAGTGACCTCAAATAGTAAACAAAGAAGCCCAAATGCACATCAATAGGACAAATTATTTAGTTTATTTCTACTGTATATCTTTTTCTTTTTGTAAGTAAGTTCACCAGTCAAGCTTCCAACTACTTTAAGGTAGACCCTATCAGCAGGTTCCTATGCACTTCCTATTTTATACTGTGTCCTTTGTATTTCCTCTACTACATAGAGCAGGGGGGCGCAAACTGGGGAGCATGCCCCCAGGGGGGACACGAGATTCTCTGCGATGGGGCGCGGCAGTTACAGAGGTCCCGCGCGCTTCCCGAAGGCATTTAAATCAAATGCCAAGGGAGCACGAAGGCCTCTGTAACGTCACTTACCATGGCTCAGATGGCTTCTGGTGACATGTCACCACAGCAACGCGGTGTCAAATGACACTGCAGGGTTAAAAACTTGAAGTGTCCTAATAAATATAGTGGGGAGAAATCTAAAAAAATAAAGTGAAATAAAAAAGGTCTGATTTGTACATGTGAGTGTACCATGCTATCCTAATAATTTTCTCATTTATGGCCACCCATTAATTACAATTATATGACTGTTGCCTGCATTATATATTTTTTTAGTTTTGCTGAATTTCACATCGACTTTTAAAAAGTTTGGCAATTTTCACAGATATACTGACTCTCTCATAACGATGCAAAAGTTTAAAAGAGAGAACAATGTAAAGGAAACATTTCTCAAATTTGTGCATTTCTTTTTTTTTAAAAACCTCACAAAATCTTTGCCATCATTCTTATTTTTCTTAAGTGAATCTACAGAAACATTCTCAAAGCAAACTGGGACCATGTCTAAAACTCAAATCCATTTGTATGTTCCTCTGCCTGGGGAGAACAGAGCTCAGCTACTGTACAAGTATACATTAGCTTTCCAAACCATGAAAGCAAAAAAGTATGTCAGAAAAAAGAAAAAGGATTTTATTTGTTGTTAGCTTTCATAGTTTCTTTTCACCGTGACTTATCTAAGCATTTAGTAGTGTTCACACTCACTATCACTATCAAATTCCCTACTCTTCTGCACTTAGTCTACTTATTACACGTCACACTTTTTATTTCACCACGTGAACTTGCACTTACCCCAACTGTCCACTTACACTTAACCTATTTGCCGTCATTCCCATGCATAAGTGCATGCATTTATTTTGATAACCTATGCACAAAGTATTAATTTTGCTATAGTATATCCTGTACAGTACAGTACAGTATCCTGTACAGTATCTATATTTATACTGCTTGTATATACAGATCAGTATCTCCAGTTACACTGCTTCTATATACTGTAAGTAGCCCCTGTAAGTAAGAGCGGGCTACTTATCCTTCTCCTACTGGAGTAAGCCCTGGTAAGGGCAGGCGCCAGTAGTAACCATGGGTTTCCCCCCCTTCAAGCCCTGCCTGGAGTGATGGAGGTGGGCCCCCCTGACTCTGTGCAGGCCTAGACAGAGGGGAGGTCCTGCTGACATCATGAGGGGCAGGGCTGACTCTATTTAGTGGGCTGTCCTGTGTGTGTCTGAGTCAGTTGGTTCTGTCAGTTCATGTTGTGAGTTGAGTCAGAGCTGAGAGAAAGAGGTGGCAGTTCAGCATGCTCAGTTCTGTGAGGATGTCAGTCTGAGCTGGAGAAGAGTCTGGAGAGCAGAGTGTCAGGACTGGCAGTCTGTGGAGAGCCTGGAGGGAGTATGTGGAGTGATGTCCTGGAGCGGAGGAGAATGCTGGTCTGAAGTGTAGTAAGACCCAGCAGGGCGCATGCCTGACCTGAGAGGCCCTGCTCAACGTGAGAGTGATATTTGTAGGAGAGACCTCAGAGCCCCTCTGAGTAGAGCGGACAGGACTATAGAGGTGGACCACTGCCCCTCACCCTATTTAGGGGGTGATGGGAAGGATATCTAGCCTCACTCCTAGGGCCTACCCTGTGGGGTGGAGGCAGGGGTATTGAGGCCCCCCATTCATCCCATCCTGCTGGGAAGCATACATCTTCGTTGCTAAAGAGATGGAGGCATGTACCCCAGAAAGCCTGGTCCTGTTGTCCCCACTACCAACGCGGGAGACTCAGGCCCTCCTGTTCCAAGCAGGTATGCACCACCCAAGTACACGTAGACAGCCTCACTACACCCTAGATAGACATCTGCGTCGGGGGGGGGGGAACATGGGCTACATGTACAACATGTACCTTTGCACTTTTTAGGTTCTTTGGGGCACTTCATTTGCAATTCTTCTGGAGTTAATGCATCAACATTGAAACCCTACCCTGTGTCTAGAGTGATTGTATATTTAAATTTTAAATAAATCGGGACACTATTAGTATTACTAAATAATATACTAACATTAAACATTTCTATAAAAACACTACCATGTTTGTACTTCAAATATCTAAAATATGACAGTGAAGTAACAATTGAACCTTAGGGCCTTATTCTATATGTAGTCCTGTTTCCCCCTAATCAGGAAGGTTAGTGGTGCTGCCACTACCTGTTGGCTCACAGAGGGCATAAGGCTTTGGTCCCGCTGCGTCCGGTGGCGCGCGCGGCCGTGTGCGCGTTCCTCACCAGCAGGGGTATCCTTCTTGAGCCGGTCCTAGTCCCCCCTTGCTGCATGGCTCACAATGCGCTGTGACGCATCAGCCGCCAGGGGATGCAAGAAAATTGTGATCCCGAGCGGTGACGCGTCACGTGGTGCGCTGATGAGCCTATCAGCGGCGGGTGCAGGAGCGGGAGCTGTCAGAGAGCTTCCTCCACAAGGTAGAGTGTGTGTGTGTGTGTGTGTGTATCAGCGTGTGTGAATCAGCGTGTGTGAGGAGGGCATTTGTGGGGGAAGGGGCAGAGAGCGGGAGCTGCTTACCTTCCAGCAGCCCGCAGCAGCTCGCTCCTGCAGCCCGGGAGACCGAGCCCGTGGAGGGAGGGGGGGAGTAGCGGGTCCCTCAGCTCAAACCACGTCCCCCGCTCAAACCACGCACCCCTCCGCTCAAACCACGGCCGCCGCTCCCGCTCCCTACAGACCGCAGATAGCGGTCTGTACCTCTCAGCGCGCTGCCTGCATGCAGTGCGGGCACGCTGACTGAGGGAGCGGGGCCATAGCCTAAGCCTCCTCCATGGGGAGCCTGGGGTGATATAACAATAGTCTCGGTGCAGTGCCTCCACCTGAGAGTGATCCCAACGTAGTGGGAGGAGCCCCTCACAGGACCCAATAATACTAGTGACCACACAAACTGTACAAAATAACAATAACCTTTACTGGCAACACATATCATAACGGTAATAGTAATTGCTAATCAGTTACAGCTACCAACCAAGACTCGCATGGCCGTAACCCACCACCGTGTTCCCAATACTGTGTCCCAAGAGTCCCACACCCAAATCCAATGTGTGAGACAGCGCTGCCAACTAGTCTAGGTGTAATGGTTGGTGCACTTAGTGTAGTAGGTACCAGCTTGGTGCTCCAGCACACGGGCACGCCATGTAACATAAAGGATCCGACAATCCAGCGATGGAGTCCGCATCCACGATGAGTCTGCCTCTGCGTGGGGTGGTTTCCAGCTAGAGTGTCCCACATGAAGATAGTCTCTAGGATGCAGTGATGTCTGGACCAAGATCGCAGGCCGCCAATGATGCGCAACGTCACAGCTGTGTCCCTGAAACTGAGAAGCTAATGGGGCAGTGTCCCTGTCTAAGGGCCTGTCCCTGTAGCAGCCACAAGTTTTCAGGGGAGTCGGGCCTACTGGGAGTAGTCTGACCTAGTACAGGTGTCACAGACCTCTGCACGCACATACACCATCACCTCTCTGTGTCCCAGCTCAAACTGACTGTGGCTTGCAGAGCGCAAAATGTAACTATCTGGCAGCAAGGGAATGCTGCCCCATTGGCTAGGTCAGACCATGTGTTCTTGCAGCCCCAGGGGCTGCTGGGAATTGTAGTCCCCGCAGAGCATATTTCCATAGCAGCCGCTAACTGTAATGGCTGCCGCAACTACTTCTGCGCATGTGCGAACCTCCGCTCATGCGCCTGCACTCCCAACATGGCGTCGCCCTTTACCGGGAGCCACCGGAGCCTCCGGCGAGCCCGTCGCCACTAACACCTTCCCGCTGTGTTCCCCCACTGCAGCAGAGGTAAGGGGCAAGGGGAAGACCTGGCTACATATGTTTGCCAATCGGTTTGTTTTCATGGAAAAAAATTTTTATATGGTCAGTAAATAAAAGCACAATTACCATTTGCTTTTGGTAATGCTGGCGTTTTCCTGGTTTAAAATGGAATCTGTATTGTGGTGAATGCAATTAAAATTAACATCTAAAATATTGAACCCATTAAATAATTACCCTTTACAAAAGCAAAAAATTCTGTTTGTTTTTTTCATTTGCCTAGTGATACCACTTCAATACGAAGTGTAGCCCCCTTCCCCCACTCCCCCTGTGTCTAGGGTGGCCACGTGTGTTGCTATTACCTGAGTGGCTAACAGGAGGCCTGATCCTCCGCCACTGGGAGCCTGGGGTGTGTGTAACGAATATACTAACAGCGCCTCCACCTGGGAAGGATCCTCACACAGTGGGATAGCCCCTCCCAAGACAATACAATCAGTAATTGCACACAAGGGTATATGTAACAGTATTTACTAGATAGTAATTTATAACAGGAACAATACATCATGACATATAGCAATACTATATATATATATATATATATATATATATATATATATATATATATATATATAAGAAAAACAAAACAGAGAGCGCACGCCCCATAGTGTAACACTGTAACATTTAATAATAGGGAAGGGTGGATGGGGGGATTAAAAACACTCACAAAGTAAAGGTTAATAAAAGGCATTATGTGATTTATAATCACGACCAAGGCAAGTCCAAACCGCAGCAGGGAGTCCAAGATTCGCTGGAAATAGTCTCTCAAACAGCGCTGTCCTTCCGGTTCACTCGAAATCTTCCAAGTCCATTTGGTACCAGAGTTAGCCTTAATAACACTACATGTGCTCCCCGGCCGTAAAGGAGCACACAGCGTGATGACGTAACAAATGCAACTAAATCAAAGGGAAAATCATTTTTTTATATAATAACATTTATTGTCATACATTGGTATATAATTGGTATATAATTGAATACCTTTGGTGCTACTTTCTTTTCTTTTATATATATATATATATATGTGTATACAGTGTTCGACAAACCTATACATTTGCTCGCCCCGGGCGAGTGGATTTAACCCCCGGGCGAGTAAATATTGGCCCAAGCAGCACACGTTTGGTACTAGGTGGCGAGTAGATTTTTTGGTGATTTGTCAACCACTGTATATATGTATTATATACTCGATTTTCCATATATATATTAATATATATATTCCTACTATATCAACTATCATATATATATATATATATATAGCTATACCGACCCGTGGAATATCCCCCACAGTAATTAGGTGCAGGAGCACCAGTGTCCCAGTGTCCAGGCCACAGTAGCCAATCCCACCCCAAGTGTGTGACAGTGCTGCCCTCGTGTATTGGTGCACTTGTAGATATACCAGTCCGGGCGCTCCAGCACCCTGGTGCTGCTGGGTACTAACAAACAACCGATCGGTCTGTCCACCGAAGACCCGCCTCCGCGTGGGGTGGTATCTGGTTGGAGGGTCCCACCTTAGGATAGTCTCTGGTTTGATGGCATGGTCTGGTCCCAGATGCAGGCAGCGCACAACGCGTGCATCCGTTGCGTATATGCTGACTAACACTATATTGCTAAGGGAAGCGTCCCTGTCTTGGGGCCATCCCTACAGCACACAAATTATTAGTGATGGGGTCTAGCTTGGACCTAAGGGGATGTTCTGACCTATTCCAGTTGAGCACTTCTCCCTTGACATTACCTATCCCCTTGCTATCCTGCTTACAACTAACTGTCCCCTTAACAGTCAGAATCCCAACTGTCAGAATTCTAACTGCAATATATCTCTCAGCCCTATTGGTTGCCTGGCAAAACGTCCTGCAGCCCCTGAGGCTGCTGAAACTTGTAGTTCCTTGTACTTTTAGAAACTTGTAGCTATAATCCTATGGAAAGGTAAGGGGACAACAGGGGACCAGGGGGACCCAGGCTATAGAAGACTAAGAAATTATTTTGTAAATTAGGATCATTACAGAAATCATTAAAGTAATAACGTGTAACAATATGCAATAATATGTATTTTAAAAAAAAGAGAAGAATGAACTTGCATTTATATCATTCAGATGGAGGTACTATGATCCTGCATCTATACTGCTAAATGCATACTACTATACAAAAACCATACTGGATCAGTGTCCTGGAACCTCTCTGTATATTTTCCCAGTTCTGAAGCAGCCATCACTCCTCAGTGTAATGTTGTCACTGTGTAACTTTCTCTGTTGGCTCCTCAGCCTGTTGCCTTGGCAAATCCCCTTTGCTTAGTTGGATGTTGGGCTGACCCCTCACCCCCTTGCTAGTTGGCATAGCCCTGACTTTATTTCCTGCGTGTCCAGGCAAGCATGCTTCCTTATGCAATCAGCAGCCTTGTGAGTAACACCCCTTTCATCCCAGAACAAGGCATTCATTTTCTACCTTCCTATCACAAATGCTACCTGCAAGTTGTTTTATGCTACTGTTAACCACCCTCCAATAAAGTTAAATAAAATAGGACTCTGTGTACATTTAAAAAGGACACGTTTAAACTGCCTGATCCTACTCATTAGCTACAGTGAGCCTGGGCAGAACAATCAGCAATCAAAAAATAAATCAAAGAAAATTATAGACTTACGTTTTCCTTTTGATCTCACCAAGTACCTTATTTAATGTATCAGAAAAAGCAGCACTACAGAAAAAATATCAATTCTGACGAAGGGGCCAGGAGGCCTTGAAACGTTGCTCTATTGTGCACATATAACAGTATGTGTTCTAATTTTTCCTTTCCCTGTATGCGCTGAGATTTTTTCTGTATTGCTGTTTTTTTGGTACATTAAAAAAGATACTTGGTGAGACCAAAAGGAAAATATAAGACAATCATTTTCGTTGATTTATTTTTTGAGTGCTGATCCAGTATCGTTTTTTTTTCTTAAAACGAAACCATACTGTATATGCTTTCATTTGATATATTCTTGTGATGTGCTTTTGTTAACTAGCAGAACTATTTTTTTTTAATATTGTAAAGTATTTTTATTATATGTTATACCTCGAATACAATAAATACAGAAAAAATTAATATCTTCAGGTTTTATTTCTAAATCAAAGAAACAGGAGGCTGTTTTCTCCGTCTGAAATAATTTACCTGGAAGACAATTTACAATTGAAGTTGAGGCATGCATATGTTTTTGGTTTCTGCCATGTAGTAGATGAATGGAAAGTCACAGTTGAATCTGAGGTTTCGTTTGAAGTAAGTGCAAGGAAAGGAAAACATAAAATGCATATACATCCACATTAGTAAGTTTACATTCTGTTTGGATCTGTAAATTCTATATTGGAAATGTATTGCAGGCCAGCTTGTCTTGATGTGCTATTTCATTTCTGTATGTCAGATGTGTTTCTATTTTCATGGTGGTGCCAGGTGTGGACACCATTAAATAAAAATACAAAGGTAAACATCAAAGGGAACTGTAGGTTAGGCTCTTGAAAAGCTTCACTGCAAGTCATCAAGTAAGGGCTCGAGTAGATATTGAACTATTTTTCAGATTTCACTTTTGTAACCAAAATCAGATTCTCACATAGAATTTTAAAAAATGTCATCACTAGTAGATTCTAGTTACATATTCATAAATTATCAAGCAGTAGAACATGTTTTTCCATAAAATTAATATTGTACTATATAATTTATGACAAAACTCATGCACATAGTCATGGAACAAAATACAGGTAGTCCTCGCTATCCAACGTTTCACTTTACAATGAATAGAATATCCAATGCATTACAATGCAACCCTATGGGCCGTATTTCAGTGCCAGAATGTGTTATCCAACGCTCACCGCTCACTATCCAACGGTACTTTCAGAACGGATTCCGTTGGGTTAACCTGGTGGGTTAACCATTGGTTCACTCATTGTATACATACTTATGTTGTGTGTATGCAGGTGTGAATTTTCATTTCCTTTTTCTAGTTCAAAGCAAAAAGCAGCCACGTTTTGTCAGACTGGTATTTGTACCACACTCAATTCTACCAGTCCACCTATAATCATCTGGAAACTTCTAGAGATGCCTTACACTTTTAGGTCAATATTAACTAAGCTGTATTAAACCATAAGACACCTTACCACCCATTCAATTGATCGTAAGACCTGTCCATAACTACACTACAAAGATAAACAAAACATAAGAAAGGATAAAGTATGTACAACCCCTGCATCATTGATCTCTCTTATTTACCTTTGCACTGCTCCCAGGATCATTCAGAATCACTTTCTCAGATGGTATGTGGCAGATTCTTTATTGCTGTTCAAATCATCGGGTCAGAAACTAATAGGATAGGTTATAGTTTAATTGTCTGCACTAAGTACAGTAGTTATCATATCATTGTTTATTAAATAAGTACACATAACACCCCTACTGTATCCCCCCCCCTCCTGAGCATGTGGGATAAGTAGTACAGTGAAAATGGTGGAACATTAATAGTCCCAAAAGTGTCTCTGTCTCTTTAAACATAGTTTGTACAGTACCTGAATAAAGGTATGTAGGTGCTCAGTCATTACCTGGCATCTCAGGGTTGAAGATCCGCGCTAGCTTCTATGAGGAGTCAAAAATAAGGGTATATGGCACCAGGAACTTTACAACATTTATTAACAGGGGAAGTTAATTTCATACTGTAAGTATCACAAACCTTCTTGAAGAGGCACAATTCTTGTGGAAACAGGACAGATTTTCAGCATATACAATTCCATACTTGTCCATTCCTCTCACCATGAGACTAATAGTGGCTCATCCCCCTTTTGTGAAGCCTTTTGCCTTGCCAGGTCGCAGATCCAGACCCATTCATCTGGAAATCACTTGCAGCCCACCCAGGTCTCTCCTAGTCCTGCAGATGGGAACTACCTGCTATTGTGGTTTAGGTTTTCTTCAATTAACTTGACTGTAAGAATATTACTGGGCTGAACACAGGCCTCTCCATCTGAGAGCTTTTCTGTCAGGGTCCTTAATCTAGCGCAGTGGTGCGCAAACTGTGGAGTGCAAGATTGTCTGCGGGGGATGCAGGGTTTATAGAGGCCACGCGCGCTTCCCGAAGGCACTTAAATTGCCGGGGAAGCGGTGAAGGCCTCTGTAAACGCATCGCTATGGCAACATCACATTTTCACGGCAACGTGACGTCATGACGCCGATGCCGGAGCCAAGGTAAGAGGGGGGGGGGTGCACAAAGATAGGGGAAGAGCTGGCAGGGGGGCGCAGGGGAAAAAAATGCACTCCCCTGATCTAGGGAATACCTATTTTATAGGGGTAGTCATGGCTAGTTCTAGCTATACTTCTGCTCCATGAGTAAACAAGAAGACAAGAACAGTCTCCCACAGATCCCTTTTAACACTGCACAGACAGGCTAATTAAGTGTTAATAGGGGTATAATGCTCCCTGATATGTGTGCAAACAAGCTGTAGGGGAAATCAAATGTAATCGCACCAAGTTCTATGGATGAACAATTACTAATAAAAGCCTAATAGGCAAAACAATAAAGAATTTATTCTAGTTAATGTAACATAATGACGCATGATCAATACACATAAAAACCATTAAAACACAAGGTGTGGGTGATAACAGGAGATTGAATGCTATATTAGTATCATATATAGTTCATAAAGTGAACCCTCCAGGTAAGCTCAGAATCGGAGGGGGGAGTGAGGTGAGAGTAGATATAAGTATACACAGGTATAGAGTAAATACTACTATTTCTATTACAATTGATAACCTGTCTAGTAACCTACTCCCTGAGTGAATAAAGGGTGTAACCGTATAACATGTGTGAACCGCAGTATATACAAAGCGCAATAACGGACAGTGTGTTCGTAGTCAGAGTGTAATCTCTCTCACCAATACAGATCACAGTATTACCAGTGCGCCACAGTGTATAATGAGCAGTATCAAAACACTCGAATAATAAACGCCGGTGCAGTATCGCAGTGTCTACTACCAGCTCAATATATTCCCTCAATCTCCCCTTCTCTCCGTTACTGGTGGCAAAATATTGCCAGACTATCTCATGTAGAAATGTATATAAACCCAAGCTTTTATCACACACGCTGGCAGTGCGGTTGGGAGGAAGAGTGTACTGGGTATTTGGGATATTTGAGCGTGTTTTGTGTGATGTCTGAATGTGTTATCTTGTTATCATTGTTGTGTGGGACTGTTTCCGTTCTTGTGCTGGGTTGATATGTGCATGTTTTGATTTGTTTGTCATTTGTCTGTGTCTTACTTTTAGTTGTGTGATAGTGTGTAGTGGTGAGTATTGTTGAATAATGTGTGTGACTGACTTGTGAAAGGAGGAGGAGTGGAGTGCGTGTGAAGAGTGGAGTGCGTGTGAAGAGTGGAGTGCGTGTGAAGAGTGAAGTGCATGTGAAGAGTGGAGTGCGTGTGAAGAGTGGCGTGCGTGTGAAGAGTGGATGCTTGTGAGGAGTGGAGGGAGTGTGAGGAGTGGAGAGCTATGACGGTGCTCGTCTCAAATCAGGAAGTGGACCTTTGGGGCTGAGGTAGGGATGCAAATAAACTGACCAGAGCCCAGGGACAGAGTCCTGTAAAAGTATCCATAGTCGGGAAGCAGGCAGGGGCCAGGGCTGTCAGCAGAGTTGCAAAGTCCAGGAGACACACAGAAAGCAGCGAGGTTGGAGTCATGGTCCAGGGTCAGCAACAGGAGAATAAAAACAGGCAAAAGGGTTAAGCGTTACTGCAAAGACCAACAAGAGCTGCAAACGTTAGAACTTTGCTCAGGGACTCCCACCAGGAAGTGTAGCCTTATATAGCAGACTGCCAGTAAGGAAAATGGTTGAACTGAGCAGAAAGAGCAGGCAACCTGGAAAACCCGAACTCCTGCAAAACCTGGCACGGATTGGGCAGAATCCTTACAGTACCCCCCTCTTCAGGAGCGACCTCCGAGCGATCTAAGCCGGCTTGACAGGAAATCTCTGATGAAACGCCCAGACCAGGCTGGGGGCATGGACATCCCTGGATTTGATCCATGAATTCTCCTCTGTTCTATAACCTTTCTAGTGGTCCAAATACTGTAGCCCGCTATGGAAGCTATGGGAATCCATTATTTGACGTACCTCAAACTCTTCATGGCCGTCCACCAAGAACGGTCTAGGAGGAGGGAGAAAAGAATAAGAGAAGGTGTTCTGCATGAAAGGTTTGAGGAGGGAGACATAAAACACTGGAGGTATCTTCAAGCTAGTCGGAAGTTCTAATTTGAACATCATAGGTTTGACCTGTTTCAGAATATAGTAAGGTTAAATGAACTAACTCAGAGTATGGAAGAAGGCAGTTTCAGATGGATAATTTTGTAGCCAGCCAAACCTGATCTCCCACTAGAAATGGGGGAGGTGGTCATCGCTGTTTATCTGCCTGGGTCTTTTGCTGGAGGGCTGCTTTGGTCAAATTGGCCTGGATCTTCTTCCAGAGTAAATGGAGTTCTTGGATCTTATAATCCACTGCAGAAACATCAGAGAGAGGACTGGAAGGAGGATGGGCAGCAGGGTTGTACCCATAGGTACAAAAGAATGGAGATTCCAGTGTGGAATCGTGTTTCATAGAGTTGCAGGAAAACTCGGCCCGTGGGAGCATATCAACCCAGTGATCCTGAAGTTCAGATACAATGCATCACAGGAATTGTTCTAAGGACGTTGGCCCTTTCCGTTAGTCCATTGGACTGGGGATGGTAGGAAGAAGAAAAATTAAGGGAGATTCTCATTCTTTGACAGAAGGCCTTCTAAAATCTTAAGACGAATTGGGATCTGTTGTCCAAGACTATATCCATCAGGACTCCATGAAGGCAAAATATCTCCTTAATAAAGATTTCAGATTTTTCTGAAGCTGTAGGTGGTTTCCTGAGAGGAACAAAATGAGCTTGGCGAGTAAAGCGATCGACTACTACCAGTATGATAGTCATACCACTGGAGGGAGGTAGTTCCTCGATAAAATCCATGGATAAGTGGGTTCACGGGCAGGTGTGAACAGGTAAGGGCTGGAGCACCTTCGTCTGAGCGCATATAAAGCAGGCTATAATGCAGGCTGCCAAAAACGACTTTATGTCTTTGCGGATCTCTGACCACCAAAAGATTTGTTAGAGGAAATTGTCTTTCTAACCCCCAGGTGACCAGCAGTCATGGAGTTATGATCCCATTGCAACACCTCACTTCAGAATTCGGGGGGACAAATAATTTAGATGAATGCATGGATGTTGACCTAGGATCCTCTGCCTGAGCCTGCGAAATCTGTTGCAGAAGTGATGATGATACAGCAGAGAGGATCTGTGAAGATGGAATGTTGGGAGCCTTCTCTACCTCCTCGAAACCGTCAGGAGAGAATTGTCGAGATAGAGCATCTGCTTTGATGTTCTTGGATCCTGGATGATGAGATCACAAAGTTGAACCGTGTGAAGAAGAGAGCTCACCTCGCCTGACACATCCCGAATCTCTTTGCTCCTTATATGTAGTCAAGGTTCTTGTGGTCTGTAAGGATTGTAATCGGAAAAGTTGTCCCCTCAAGCAAATGTCTCCATTCTTCAAGGGCCATTTTCATAGCCAGAAGTTCCAACATCATAGTTCCTTTCCATGGCAGAAATGTTATTAGAATAGAAGGCACAGGGGTGGAGTTTCCCATGAAAATCCTTCCTTTGAGAAAGAATGGCTCTGGCTGCCAGATCAGATGTGTCCACTTCAAGCACGAAGGGTTTCGTAGGATCTCGATGGATCAGCACAGGTGCGGAAGAAAAGGCGGACTTGAGCTTCTCAAAAGCCAGTACAGCCTCATTGGGTCATATCTTAGGATTCACCCCTTTCTTAGTAAGAGCCGTAACACCTTGGAAAACTTCCTGATAAATCGTCAGTAGTAGTTGTCGAATCCAAGAAATCGTTGCATTGGTTTGAGACCTGACAGTAAGAGCCAATCCAGCACTGCAGATACTTTCGCACGATCCATCTCGAACCCAAGGGAAGAGGTGAAATACCCAAGGAAAAATCTTCTTTTGTTCGATCTGCCACTTCTCGAACTTGGCAAAGAGGGAGTGGTCCCGAAGTCTTTGGAGGACCAGTCTAACCTATGCCCGATGTTTGGACAAAGAACTGGAAAAAATATGGATATTGTCCAGAAATACCACAAGAAATTGGTCAAGTAGATAACGGAAAATCTAATTGATTAAATTTTTAAATACGGCTGTTGTTTTGCATAACCCAAATGTCATGATCAGGTATTCGTAGTGACCGTCACAGGTATTAAAGGCTGTTTTCCACTCATCACCCTCTCTTATCCGAATTAAATTGTAAGCTCCACAAAGATCCAGTTTGTTGAAGATCATAGCCTTGCGTAAGCAGTCGAAAAGTTCAGGAATGAGAGGTAGAGAATACTGATTTTTTTTTTACGGTGATTTTATTTAGGCCTCTGTAATCGATATATGGCCTGAGAGAACCATCTTTTTTGGAAATCATTTAGTTCATACAGTAGTTCACTGTCACGTAACACCAACTGTATATTCTCTGGCTACTAATCATCTTCTGTTGTGTGAAACAAACAAAAAAAAGAGGGGGGGAGTAGTGCTAACCACTAACCTAGTAATAATATATAAACCATAATGTGATATATGTGTTAAATGTATTCAAAAGAGCACATTAAATATTAACGAAAAAATAGTTCCGTAAATAAAGGTATACTCCAGTCCGGCTGCCAGATTCCATCGAGAGAGTTCCACGTCCCTCCAAAATGGCAAGTAGAGAAGAAAAGGTGTCCTCTGGCGCGTAGACTCAAGTACAGGTGCCAAACATAAGGTAAATGCCAGAAAGATAGCAGTGTGTTAATGAGCAAAATGACTCAATTAGACACTTAAGTTTTGCAGGTACACTTACAGATTTAGCTGGTTATTCCAGTTTATAATTTAATTCCCAGATGATTATTCAGAGGTTACATCAATTGGATAAGGCTAAACTTAAGCTTAATCAGGATTCTTCGCTTAATGTAAACAGAAGAGAAAATATCATGGCACAATAAAGTTATTACAATAGACTGGGTAAAAAATAATAATGCACTCAGAAACTGCACTTTTTGCATCAGTGTTGTGGATAGCTTCCCAGCATATACTGTAGTGATGGACTCTGTCCTCTTTTGTCCTGGTCCATTCACACTTGGGATACGCAAGGTCTTGCCATTTGATTCCCTTCACCTCCTAGGATCTGCTGTGCCTGTCTCCTCAGACTTTTGTTGGGGGGAATCACACAGCTGTCCTCCTTCTCCTAAGACTTGCGCACCGTCCGGAGATAGAAGCATTGTCTTCCTGGGCGCACAGGCAAAACAGCTGACAGCACGCTTTCAAGGTGACAGCCACGTGAACTGTGACACAGCCACTGGGAGTAGTCAGAAAAGTGCTTTGAAAATGAAACTGTCCTACGTTTCAAAACCGCTTTGCTGCACCATGGTTCTTATACACACAGGTGGGCAGTAATGTAATGTAGGACAGTTTTACTTTCAAAGCACTTTTCTGACTGCTCCCAGTGACCTCTTCATGTCGAAGTCACCTTGAAAGCGTGCTGTCAGTTGTTTTGCCTGTGCTGGTGCCCACACGTGGATGTGACCATGCCCAGGAAGACACTGCTTTTATCCCACTATCTCCGGACAGTTCGCAAGTCTTAGGCTGCGGCCAGGAAGGGAATGGGCACGCTGGCGCTGCTGCACCCTGCACGGCTGGGTGATTTTTGGCCGGCTATGCACGCGCTCACCTGGGGGTGCGGCAACGACGTCAGAGAGCTGGTTCGTCCTCATTGGGCGAACCGCTCACGTGACGCGCTTGCGAGCAGTAAAATCAAATAAGCTCTAAGTGCTGAGCGGGCGCGGGCGCAGGCGCTTACTCACGCTGGCCACACATATTGCCACAATGTATTTCATCGTGGCCAGCGTGAGCACCCACTCAGTGCCACCCTGACCGAGGCCTTAGGAGAGGGAGGAAAGCTGCGTGACCATCAGCATGTTGCAGTACCTTCTTTGGTCTAGGGCAGTGGTTCCCAACCCCAGTCCTCAAGGACCAGTGCAAGTTTTAAAGATACCCCGGCTTGAGCACAGGTGGTTCAGTCACAATGATTGAGCCACCTGTGCTAATGAGAAGATTGCCTTAAAACCTGCACTGTTAGTGGTCTTTGAGGACTGGAGTTGGGAACCACTGGTCTAGCGTTAAGTTTTTATATTACTAGCATATTCATTTCCTATATAAAAGACAAAAAAGACCCAACAGTGTTGCACATCTCTATTCACATGTAAAGTGTAATAAATTAAATACATCATTTTGAACTTAAAACTGTACAATCGCAATGTAGGCTCTCAATTTTCTATTACTTCTCACATCAGCGTCAAAGGTTAATAATTCATTTTGAAAGTGTTTGCTGTATGAAATGTTATACTAAAGATTCATATATTGTTTTTTTAAATGTCCTTAATGATGATGAAAGTAATTTAATGCACTGATTTTAATACTAGATAACTCTTGCAATTATAGTAATTAGATCCAGATGCTGATCTGTAAAGTAACCAATAGAATACTAATGGATGAAATGTATTGAAGAATTCTTAATGAAGATTATTTACTGGGACTGTGCCAGCTTTTTTGCCGTGTATTCAAATAAATCCCTTTATTCCTGATAAAAGAAATACAGCATTTTCTATGTATTCTATTTCAATATTGCACCTCATTGGCAATGTTAAATGATATGTTTCTAATAACATAATGAAAATCTGACATTTTCATTCATAAAATAGCTTCCTCTCTTTCAATTACAGAGCCATATTATTATTTTGATAATTATGTCCATGCATTATATTCCAAATACACATTTAACATTTCTAAGAACTTTTGTCTAATATTTCTTTAACACAATCATATTTATATCTTACAAACAATTTAAATAATCTGTTTTTTTTTTTCTTTTCTTGTGGCATACTTTTTTGTATATAATAGGATAGGTACAGAATAAGAATCATTGGTCTATTTATGTCTGTAAAGTAAATTACATATTGTTTGATCATTAGCAAAATTCAGGCATGTTCTAAATAAAAGTATTCCAATGTGAGCATAAATTGGTAATGAAATGCTCAAAGATAGTAATAGGAAAATAATTAACTTTAATTTACGCATAAAACTATTTTGACAAAAAGTCACACTCTAAATACAAACAGGTAATACATGAAAAAAATTAAAACGTCATTAGAACTCCAAAGTATAAAACAAACCTCATAATGAGAATTGAGAAGTCTATTGATTCCTTTAATTTAAAAATAAGATTCTGTTCTTTACTTATACGTCTCCTTTTAAAGACTTTTTGAAAGTATAAGATGAGCCCAGAGGAAGTTTTATAATCTTTAAAAAGTCATTTGATTGCCATAATAGAAGAAACAAACACATCTTTGGAATTGAAGGAAGCGTTTTACTGCACTGTTGGAAACATACAGTATTTGAACTTATTTGCAGGATAAAGCTGATTCCAACAGTTACAATTGGGAATGCAATATTGGGTACGCTACACTGCTTGCTTAGGCTAATGGAGGTCCTGTCATTCAGCTGCCTCTGCACTGGGAAACAGGGTAAACATTTCCATTTGACCCTTTGCAGGCAAGTCCCCTCTTCAGAAGATCATAAAGAACCATGCATACACTTGTCTCATATCAATTGGAAAAATCTCTCTCTCTTACAAGGTTCAGAAATTCCAGTAAAAGAGCAGCCACAACCAAACCCTGCATGGAAAAGAAGATCTTTGGTCATCTACTTTGAAGAATCAATATTATACAATTATTCTGAACCCACAAAGAACTCAGTGGGTGAGATCTAGGAGCTGTTGCCAAAAAGAAACTTTCCTTCCTCGCTTTAACAGGATTTTAGGAACTGAACTACTTCATCATTGGAATATCCACGTGTCCTAAGATTTTGTGTGTCTATTCCTATCAACATTAAGAAGAAACAATTTTTTTCGTTCTAATCCTCTTACCTATTTGGATATAAATATTGATGTTCCTCGTACTATTTGCTATGTGATGGTTGTTTCACACAATCCTTGGCAAAGTAAGATATCAATAGTAGAATCTCATCTTACTCCAAAAATATACCAAACAGCAAAATTATTATTAAGCAATGGATTACCAGGAAAGTGTAATGGATTCCACAGGTTTAGACTTTGTTGCTGATGTGAATGTAATGGATTTCTCCTACAGGGCTAATCACCATTCTTCCAACATAATGATGTCTCCCACTCAAAGTCTGAACCTATGTGACAGAATCTATAATTTTGCTTCATTTGGAGATGGGACCCTTTCTTTTCGTGAGGATGTACCTTCCATATCCAGATTTGAAGATGAGGATACAGAAGATGAGGACGAATTGAAATTAAGTTCTCCACTGGGCCGGTCCAAACGAAAACGAGTGATTACATATTCCCAACGCCAAGCTGCCAATATTAGAGAGAGGAAGAGGATGTTTAACCTCAATGAAGCTTTTGATTTGCTCCGAAAGAAGGTACCGACTTTTGCCTATGAAAAAAGACTTTCCAGAATTGAAACTTTACGTCTTGCAATAGTCTATATTTCCTTCATGACTGAACTGCTCAACAGCTCTGAGAAGAAAAAGGAAAGTTCATAATCAAGAGGACTGATGTCCCTAATTTAACATTCAAATCAATAGCAATATACATATATAAAATGTAGTGTTTGAGTAGTTAAAGAACGGGAATGCTTCACAGATATCATTTGCATCTTTTTTATATCAATTTTGATGCTGAGTATGAGCTGAAAATAAAATATCTGTCACGAGACGAAGAGTTAATATATAGAGACAAAATGAAAATGACTGTTATTTACTAATCGCCTGAATTTGAGATGAATTCTGATGTATTTGGCAATCCAACATTCTGAAAACATTTTGTTTATGTGTGATTCTAATTATATTGATAAATATATATTAAATTTGTAGTAGGTTATGTGTGTAGACTGAAAATGCATTTTGGATTGATTTCCATATATGTCGCTTTGAGAAATGTGGCTAACGTAAGGAATAAAATACTATTTAATTTAAATAATATTGTGCATTTGTTTTTTAATTCCAAAAACTTTAAAATGAAGTGAGCCTTTAGAATTTTGAACCTTGATGAGTAAAACTGAAACATACTGTACGATTGTTATGAGAAACAATTTAAAGTAGATAAATATCTAGAGCAATTACATTTACATGCATGCATTTCTATAGCTTTTTTTTCTGGTTTCATCAAGGTTTTGCTCTTAAAAATCAGAATCACTACTCTAAGGGGGACAAATCTGCAGTTCTTGAAAATAATATGTCAATTGTTATGAGTCTTGAAAACTAGAAACAACTATAAAATGCAATTAAGTGTGAAATATTTCTGCATTATTGGCTGTGACATGGATGATATTAAAAAGACGGAGTGGAATGTTTGACCAAGAGGCCACTTTTAGTCTCAGTGTTGGCACATAACTGCTGGAAGCCCTGAGAAACCCTGGAGTTTCATCCTTTGTGTTAGCCACTTGCAGCGAACTAATTGGCTTTTGATAGCAGTGGATGCTGCACTTACACCTGCAGGTGGGAGGGATTTAACTTCACAGGATAAGTCAAATGCAAGAAAAACTTTAATTATTTTGGCATTATCTGATAATGCTGTAACAAAATGCCTGGGGGTAGTACTGAATGTAGGTTAAAGAAAGAAGCAACATCAAATACAGGTTAAAAGTATCATATCAAGTTGTAGTTTCTTTTCTAAAAGTTTAAGTATAAATACATATAAACAGTTTACATTTTTGGGAAAATATGCTATAAAAATCACATACTGTAACAGATTCAGCACTGGAAGGGATCAGAGAGCACTATAAAGATTTTTTCTTAAGGGCGAAAAATTGACAAAAAAAAAACAGCAACATAAAGCTGTAATGACTCTTATCACTCTATTTCACTCTATTTCTATTATCCAAAGCTTCTGCTTGTAGAACAATAAATATTATTGGAGCACCCAGTGATTACAACCTCCTACCTTCTCTACTTAGTGAACTTTAACTTACTTCAAACATCAGTAAAAAACATAGAACACAAGGCAAAAACTCAAGCTTTTTTTCCGTTTAATTCTTGTCTAAATATAAGGAGCTTTTTAATGCTGGAATTGTAAACAAATACATGTATATCATATTGGTTTTAAAGCTACAAAGAAATACATTTTGAACAGACATCTTTTGACACCAGAGTATTTTATGTTATTTTGCTTAAAGTTTGAACTTCTCACACGTCTCACCTGCAGGGCCACCAACAGATTTCCCAGGGCCAAAGACTAGAGTTTCCACCCACCTCCCATGTTGGTGGTCTTGCAAGCCCCCCCACCTTTCACACCTCTTCATGAGCCCCCTCCTCTATTCCCTCCCCTCTCCCCATTTTTTCTCAACCTCCATCTCACACTTTTACCCTGTCTCTTTTTCACTCTCACTCCCCCCTCAAACTCTCTCATCCTCACTCCATCTCTTACACCCCTTCCCCCTCCGCTTTCACTCAATTACCCCACTCTCACGCATTCCCCCTACCTCAAACCCCCCTCCTGCCCTTCCACACACACACAATTACCCCCCAATACACATACTATTCCCCCACACAATCCCCCCACAATACATACAACATTACCCCCCCCAAAATACATGCAACACTATACCCCCCAAATATATTCTACACTGCACCCTCCCAAATGCATATAACACTACCCCCTGCAAATACATACAGTACTACACTACCCACTCATGACACCCAAATACATACTACACTACCCACTCCCACCCTAAATACATACAACACACACTTACCTTGGGGATGTTCTTAGGCCTCTGGTGTCTTGGCTCTCCCCAGCTGCTGTGGGCACCCTGTCAGGCTTTCCTCTCTCTCTCCCATGTTGGGCGCAGCAGCATCTGGGGAGAGTAGGGTTGCCAGGTGTCCAGTATTGAACCCGGTATCGACAGCCCGGTAGTTGGTTACTCTGTCCGGTAAAAAATGAGAGATAATATCGGACATGGATATGTACTGAACTACTTCAAGAATCAGGATGAAATTACAAGCTTTTGCTATAAATTGTCCTTTCAGCAATTTCACATGGCTGCATACAGAAGATGTGGTGCACAGAATTATATTTTTAAAGCATGTTGTCTAATTTGTGGCATCTGCAGAACTTATTTGCCTTTGTAAATGACTTTCTGCATGTTTTCATTTTCAGCTGAGGATATATCTGTAACTGATAACATTATTATGTTACTGCAGATCAGCACCATCAAATCAGGTTTCACAACACAAGCACAATTTAAACAAATGATTTACTCTAAATTAATTATTATAAATATTGCTATGCATATATACACATGAAAATATATTCACAATTGGTTACTCAAAATAAAAAACATAGCAGAGGATACAGTATGTAAAGAAAGGGAGAGTAATGGTAAAGAGAGTCAGTAAGGAGAGGTAGAGATAGACCACGGGCTTATGATATGATTGTAAATTCTCTAATGTAAAGGTACGTTTAAAGAAAAAGTGCAGGTCCTTAGTTGCAAAGAATTTACAGTTTTGGATATATGAAAACACTAAGGGCCTCATGCAGTAAGCGCCGAAAAGCCTTTTTTCGCCATTTTCTCACCAATATTGCCTCTCTGATTCAATAAGCGCCGATAAGCTCCAAAAATCAACATTTTTTTATTGCTGGAAAAAACTTTTTGGCAGCCGGGTACCGATAAGCTAATTTTTGGCACTTATCGGCACTTATCGGCACTTTTTGAAACCTGCTCAATTCTAGTAGCCCCGATCAGCTTTTCGCTGCTGATCGGCACTCTAGAATTTAGATTTTCACGGCAATCCGGCCCGCCAACTAAAGTTGTCAAGTTGGTGGGGGAGAAGCATCGGCAAGGTCGACACTTAGAAAAAATCAGGCCTTTTTCCTGCCTGGGATTGATGCCGGGGGTCTCCGGAGCTGATACCCATTAATACCAGCACCGGAGCCCCCCGGCATGCATCCGAGGCTGAAAAATCCATTTACAGACCACTTCATTACCTTAGCGGCTAACCGCTAAGGCAATGAAGGGGTTAACCAGCCGTGCCAAGTTTATTGTGGGTAGCGGGTTGGGTGAAGGGTGTTTTTGGCCCCTGGTGGCTGTTTAGGGCTTGCAGGGGGGTTGTGGGTGGACTTAACCCCTTCATTACCTTCAATCATGCTGCGGACATGAAGGGGTTAAGCCCTACCACTACCCACCCGCAAGCCCTAAACACCCACCGTTGGGGCTAATACGCACTTTGCCCACCCCCCGCTACCCACAATAAAAAAAATACACACACAACAGCCCCACAATAAATATATAAATAAATAAATATATACATATTGTGACAAACGGCTTACTCCGGGGCTCCGCCGTCTGTCCGGGACTGTTAGAACACGGTCTTTTAGGGTAGGTTAAATGACGAGGCGTCACGTGCTGTTCCTTTAAACAGGCTATGCCTGGTTTATTCAGTCCCAGGCACTGAGACTGCCACAGTGCATACAACAGAAACACATCAAAACAAAAAGCTGCTCACCTGAGCGATAACTTAACTTAGATTTTCCCTAACTCAGGGTGGAAGTGGCCTTTCCACTTCCAACAACAAAATAAGTAACTTTGCAGTTTTAGACAAAAAGAACAGAATGTTTTAACCTGTTTGGGGAGAGGCTTTTCCCCTCTTTGCTTTCAGCAGCCTTCCTGTCTCCAGGCTCTTGGGGGAGAGGGGAGAGGAAAACAGGAGATCTGTCTTAAGTACCTGATTTCTAATAAGCAGGACAGGTGACAGAAATCAGGCAGCAAACAAACTCTGGTCTGGATCCCTCATCCCTCAGTTCCAGCACTTGCCAAACTGTGGGATGGAGTGCATGTATTGTGAGGCTGCCCTGTTCTGCCTAAACAGGACAGAAACTGTTCAGTATCCTGGGAGCCCTATATATGGAATTTATTACCATCCCCTGGTTTCTGTCACATATCCTCCCCCCCAGCTCAGACCCCAAGGGATGAGCGACCATGGATATTAGGGAATGCATCCTTGACAACCTGTCGGCATTGCCATGTTTGTGCCCTGACCCGTGTTCCACAGAAAATTTAAAGGGTTGTAGGCTTAGGAACCACCTGGTCACTCTAACATTCTTCTCTCTGTTTTGACATATCCAGGTAAGGGGTGCATGATCTGTGACCAACCGGAATTTTCTCCCCAACAGATAGTATTTGAGCGTCTCTACAGCCCACTTTATTGCGAGACACTCTTTCTCGACTATGGAGTAATTTTTTTCCTGAGGATTTAGTTTTCTACTTAAATAAAGGATGGGGTGCTCCTCACCTTGAGACTCCTGGGAGAGTACAGCCCCCAGCCCTACCTCAGATGCGTCGGTTTGGACTACGAACTCTTTGGAAAAGTCAGGTGTGACCAACACTGGTTGGGCACAGAGAGCTTCTTTCAGGCTTCTAGAGGCCTGTTCGGTTTCGGGGGACCACTTTGCCATTAGTGGTCCTCTTGCTTTTGTGAGGTCGGTTAGTGGGGTTGCCTTAGTTGCAAAATTGGGAATAAACCTTCTATAGTACCCAATTAACCCCAAAAAGGTCCTTACTTGTTTTTTTGTAACTGGCCTTGGCCAATTTTGTATCGCCTCTACTTTGAGTGTTTGGGGTTTGAGTAAACCTCTGCCAATAGAATACCTCAGATACTTGCCTCCTCCAGACCAATAGTGCATTTAGCGGGGTTAGCAGTTAGACCAGCAGACCGAACTGCGTCGAGCACAGCTTGGACCTTTGGAAGGTGGGATTGCCAATCTTCACTATGGATTACCACATCATCCAGGTAGGTGGCAGCATACCGAGCATGTGGTTTTAAAATTTTATCCATCATTCTTTGGAATGTGGCTGGAGCTCCATGTAAGCCAAAAGGCAGCACCCTATAATGAAAGAGGCCGTCTGGGGTTGAGAAGGCTGTCTTTTCTTTTGCCCTTTCTGTGAGGGGAACCTGCCAGTACCCTTTTTTTACGTTTAGGGTTGAGAGATTACGGGCTTTGCCCAGTCTCTCTACAAGTTCATCTACCCTGGGCATAGGATAAGTATCAAATTTTGACACCGCGTTTAGTTTCCGGTAGTCATTACAAAACCTTGTTGTACCATCTGGCTTTGGGACTAAAACTATAGGGCTGTTCCACCCATTTTGGGATTCCTCAATTACGCCTAGTTTTAGCATTTTTTTAACCTCTAAACTTATAGCCTCTCTTTTGGCCTCTGGGATTCGGTACGGTTTAAGGTTAACTCGGACCCCCGGTTCAGAGACTAGGTCATGTTCAATTACGCTAGTTCTACCTGGCTGTGTAGAGAAGTCTTCTTTGTTTCTTCTCACTAAATTCTGAACCTCTCGTTTCTGATGAACGGACAGGGTTTCAGCTATGCTAACCTCTGGGTCAGTTTCTCGATTCTCTGACTGACCTGGGGGTACTAGGGTTAACAAGACCTCTCTATCTTTCATGGGCTTAAGTAGGGTTATATGGTAAATTTGCTCAGGTTTGCTCCTACCTGGCTGTCTCACCTTATAATTTACTTCTCCCACTCTTTCCAAGACCTCATATGGCCCATGCCACTTAGCAAGGAATTTACTCTCTACGGTGGGAACCAGAACTAGCACCCTATCGCCTGGAAAAAAAAATCTGACCCTAGCACCCTTATTATACGTATTCCTCTGTGCTTCTTGAGCTTTTTCCATGTGTTCCCTCACAATAGGTAGGACTGCAGCTATGCGGTCCTGCATCTGGGCAACATGCTCTATTACACTTCTGAAAGGGGTAACCTCGTGTTCCCAAGTCTCTTTGGCTATATCCAGTAAGCCCCGTGGGTGTCGGCCATACAATAGTTCAAATGGGGAGAAGCCTGTGGATTATTGGGGAACTTCCCTAATGGCAAATAACAGGTATGGTAACAAACAATCCCAGTTTTTCCCATCCTTATCGACCGCCCGGCGTAACATGCTCTTTAAGGTTTTATTGAACCGTTCCACTAAACCATCTGTTTGTGGATGATAGTCTGAGGTTCTGAGATGCTTGATTTTTAGGAGTTTACATAACTCTTTTGTCACTTGGGACATAAATGGTGTTCCTTGGTCAGATAAGATCTCTTTTAGAATTCCGACCCGGGAAAACAGAACTATTAACTATTTTGCTATGTTTTTAGCAGAGGTGCAACGTAGGGGAACTGCCTCCGGATATCGGGTGGCATAATCTAATATTACCAATATATGCTGATGTCCCCTAGCGGACTTTATTAGGGGTTCTACTAGATCCATAGCAATCCGGTCAAATGGCACATCTATTATGGGACGGGGTACCAATGGGCTATGGTACGCTTTGAACGGGGCGTGATCTGACATTCTGGGCATGAGGAGCAATAATTTGTAATTTCTGCCAGAACCCCAGGCCAATAGAAGCTTCGGAGAACCTTTTCTTTTGTCTGTTCCACCCCTAGGTGTCCCCCCAATGGGTGACTATGTGCGAGGTGTAATACTACATTACGGAATGTCCGTGGTACCAACAATTGTTTAGTTGTAACTGATTTCCTTTTATCAACCCGATATACTAGGTCATTCTCTACCTCGAAGTAGGGGTAGACAAGTGACCTATCTGGTTGGCCAGGAGTACTATTCTGGTCCCGTATATTCCCCCTTGCTACCGCTAATGTGGGGTCTTCCCACTGGGCCTTCTTAAAACTCCCAGGACTGACCTCTAGGTCAGCGAGGGTCTTATCCTGTTCTGGGGTGGTAAGTGCCTGTTCAACATCTTGATTTGGGGTATTCCCTACCAAGGTAGCCATGGGGAAGGGAATTTTACAGCACTCCCCCTTCTTATTTGGGCCCTCGTCAACCTCTATTTCTGAAAAAGGGAAAGGATTTGTTTCTTCTGTTACTTCGTTATCGTCCGCTATTGAACTCTGGGCGCTATTCTGAGAGGAGGACCACATTTTTAGAAAATGGGGAAAGTCGGTCCCTATTAACACATCATGTGCCAGTTTGGGTACAATACCAACTTTGATATCTAAAGAACCAAACTCTGTTTAAAAAAAAACATCAACAGTGGAATATTCATGATTATCCCCATGTATACAACAAATTGCCACTCTTTGTGAACTGTTTACCTGTTTCTTCTTAATGGGCAACAGGTATTCGGACACTAGTGTGACCATGCTCCCAGAGTCAAGAAGTGCCCGAACCCTCTTACCATTAACCTTTACAAATGCCCACAGATGGTTATTTAAGGGGTCCTCTGGGCTAGTGCCCATACATTGGGACTACAGCGAATAAGGTTCAACGCTGTTGCATTGCATGGGTTCAGCATTTAGTGGGCAGACTTTCGCGGTGTGGCCCCTCTCATAACAATTTACACATTTAGGTACATAGTCTGTGTCCCACTTAGAGCCTTTTTCCGGCTCCCCATGTTGGCTGTTGCTCTTAGTGTGCGAGCCACTCTTGCTGGTGCTGTGTGAAGGCGGTCGTCGCACTTCAGCCCCCCTTAACCCTGGTACCCTTTTACTGTCTCTGGAAGAGTCCTGGAACCTTGGGTAGTGGGGTTGCTCCACGACTATGGGTTGCGGGTGCTCTTCTGCTGCATTGTACCTTTCTACGAGGGCCACAAGCTCGTCTGCATTGTGGGGGTCACTCTGACTGACCCAACGGCATAGGGCAGAGGGAAGTTTCCTCAAGAACTGGTCCATGACCAACCGTTCCCTGATGTGGCTTGCTGAGTTGATCTCGGGTTGTAGCCACTTCCGAGCATGGTGGATGAGGTCATACATCTGGATTCGGGTGGCTTTATCCATCGTGAAGGACCATGCGTGGAACCTTTGGGAACGAACAGCCGTGGTTACGCCGAGGCGGGCGAGGATCTCGAACTTCAATTTTGCATAGATGTTAGCTTCGGCTGGCTCTAGATCAAAGTAAGCCTTCTGGGATTCGCCGCTTAGGAAGGGTGCGATTAGACGGGCCCACTCAGCTTCTGGCCATCCCTCTCTCTGTGCCGTGCGTTCAAACGTGAGAAGATAGGTTTCCACATCATCCGAGGGCCCCATCTTCTGAAGGTAGTGGCTTGCCCTGATCATTTTCGGGACTGGGGCTGCCTCTGCCTGTGGAAGGTTACTGATAGTCCCCTTCAGGATCTCGAGTTCCTGCTGTAAGCCCAGAGCGAACCGTTGTTGCTCCTCTCTCAGCAAGGGGTTTGTGTCTTGCTGGTTTGTATTCGTCTGTTGCTGGTTTGCATTAGTCTCTTGCTGGTTTGCGTTAGTCTTTTGCTGGGCTATTAACAGCTGTTGCTGGGTTTCATTCGCCTGTTGCAGGGCTGCATTCGCGTCTTTCTGGACAGCGACATTGCGTACCAGCGCACTCACCACGTCTTCCATCTTGTTTGGAGAGAATTTTTTTTTTTTTTTTTAAAGTTCTTTAACCCTCAGACCTTTTAGTGTTCTGCCCGCATGTGCCCATATGTGACAAACGGCTTACTCCGGGGCTCCGCCGTCTGTCCGGGACTGATTTCTAATAAGCAGGACAGGTGACAGAAATCAGGCAGAAAACAAACTCTGGTCTGGATCCCTCATCCCTCAGTTCCAGCACTTGCCAAACTGTGGGATGGAGTGCATGTATTGTGAGGCTGCCCTGTTCTGCCTAAACAGGACAGAAACTGTTCAGTATCCTGGGAGCCCTATATATGGAATTTATTACCATCCCCTGGTTTCTGTCACAATATATATTACACCAACAACCCCTATACCCCCCTAACATACAGTAAATATATGCACAGCAATGATACTATAGCCCGGCAGTGGCCCTCGGGTGTTCTCCGCAGGTGTCCCCATGGGCCTGAATTACCAATTCCGTGCCCCCCAAAAATAATTAAACAACACATAAATACTTATAAATAAATATACCCCCTCCCCTTAACACATACAGTATAGTAATGGACACAATTACTATTATCCACAAATGGATAATAGTGCATTTGCCCATTTAAAATACATAAAGAACAATAAATACAATAAATACATATTGCACTCACCCATGTCCGGCTGCCACGATGAAGGCCATCCTCCTCTTCATTACCGTCCATGCCCCCCTCCGATGCTGCAAAACATAAACAAAAATAAAAACAGCCCATGTAATGTCCCCTAACCCCTCAATCACCTTAGTGGTTATTAACCACTACAGTCATTAAGGGGTTAACCCACACTCACCCACCACTCAGGAGGCCTAAATACCCTCCCCCACTACCTACCCCATGAGGCCTAACCACCCCTACCCACTAGCCAGGAGGGAGGCCTACCCACATACCCTTGGGGCCAATACCCCCTTCCCCCACCCCCAGTTCCCACAATTAAAACAATACACAGCCCCACAATAAACATCATTATATTTATTAAATACATAAACCACCCCCTGTGCCCCCCCATAAATACATGATTTATTATTTTACATACAGGGTTAATTCCCCAGGCCCACGGGAGTCCCCGGTGGGCCTGATGGGTGTCCGTAGACCTCACAGTGGCCCAGAAAAAGGTTTCAAACAGGGTCTGGAGGCCTATGGGTGGTCCCCGCCAGGTGCCGTGGTCCACCAGGTGGTCTCCGCGGGTCACCGTGGGCCACAATGGGGTCTCAATGGGTAGGCCCGCGGGTGTCTGGGGGTCCCCGAGTCAGATCCACAGGTGTCTGAGGGGCCTCGGGTGGTTCCCACAAGGGTCTGGGGGCCCTTGGGTGGTCCCTATGGGTCCGCAGTGCCCCCACATATGTGGGGCCACCGGTTCTTCCCCTCAGGTGTCCCCCCTGGACCCGGCAGCCATTTACCTGTGAGAAGTCCGAGGAGACCTCAGGTGGTCTCCAGAGGTCCCCGCAGACCTAAGGAACCAACCCTGCATGTAAAAAAATAAACCTATCCTATACATTAAATACATCAATCCCCCCCCCCCCCAAACACATACAATACAATAATGTGCAACATAACTGTTATCCAGATATGGATAATAGATTATTTGCCCATTATTAAACACATTAACTAGCATATTAAAATAAATAAAGTTCTACTAACCTCATCAATATGAAGCCCCTTCGCCAGCAAATTCCCTGTGTCCTCCATTGCCAACAAAATACATAGCCAATACATTGCAATTACATTCTGATATCAATTAACCCCTTAATCACCTTATCAGATAATAACCGCAAAGGTAATTAAGGGGTTAAGCCACCCTGGCCCGATACCCACCCTTCAACCATTCATTTGTACAGTGGCTTCATCATGCAACTATATATATATATATATATATATTGTGGGAGAAAAGGAGGACCCCGCATCCACAAGATAGATAAATGCAACTAAATACCGACACTAAAGTTTCATCAATATACAGTGATATGTCGGTGGTGCTATAATGGCAGGTAGATAGGGTGAGAGAAAGACAGGGCCCTAAACAAAAAGCACTCTAGTATGCCTTTCAGTACAAATTCACATAATCTTTATTGGATAGTTGCCACAGAACAATGGTTAAAAACAGAGCACAGAAAGTTTAAAATAGGGCATGGATCCCCTGTACGTGGCAAAACTTGACAAATCCTCCAACAGGTATATCCCAATGGGAACAAAACCAATGTCAAAATTGACAACAATAGTACTCTAAGGTACCTGAAAAGGTAAGCACAGTAAAGCTGACAACAGGCCAAACTACGGTGGCTATGGCTAAGTGGTCAAATCACATAATAGCAACACACTCTTAACCCCATAAGTCTCTAGGGTATGTCTAAAGTGACACAGTTGCGAGAGAAGTTAGAGAGAGACACACAATATAAAGCCAAGGGAGCACACCTTAGCCTACAGCAACAGGTTGTAATACATCACCTAATGTCAGGTACACTGCAAATTGAAGGAGGAGACAAGGAGCAACAGCTCAGAGCATGATAACGTACACATTTGCAGTAAGGCCCGCTTCCTCCCGCTCCCAAAGTGGGACGGAGGGGGAAGTACAAGCCAAGCTCCTCTGCGGCCCACTCCCCCTCCCGCTCCCAACGTGGGATGGAGGGGGAAGTACAAGCCAAGCTCCTCTGTAGCCCGCTCCCCCTCCCGCCCCCAACGTGGAATGGAGGGGGAAGTACCAGCTCCGCTGCGGCCCGCTTCCCGCCCTTGGCCAGCTTCCCGCGCACCCACCTCCCACGTGCCCCCCGCCCACCCCCCCCGGCCCTGGCCCCCCCCCCGAGCCCTCCTCCCGCGCCCCCTCCCCAAACCCACCTCCCGTCCCTGGCAGCTGCCACGGGGATATCGGGGGCAGAAGGGGATATCAGGGGCAGGAGGGGGAAGGGTCCGGCGACAAGCTGCACCCACCCGGTCAAGGTAAGTCACCCCACCCTGTCACTGTCTCCCACCCACCCAGTCACTGTCACCCACCCACCCAGTCACTGTCACCCAGTCACTCTCTCCCACCGTCATTCACCCACCCACATTCAACATTCACCCACCCACCCACCATCATTCATCCACCCACCCACCCACCATCATTCATCCACCCACCCACCATCATTCATCCACCCACCGTCATTATCCCACCCACCCACCGTCATTCAACCGTCATTCACCCACCCACCATCATTCACCCACCCACACGCCATTGTCATTCACCCACCCACTGTCATTCACCCACCCACTGTCATTCACCCACTCACCCACTCACCCACTGTCATTCTACTGTCATTCACCCACTCACCCACCCAGGCAGGCAGACACATGTCTTTTGTTGAAAATATAAAAATAAACAGGTTGCATTGTAATGTTTTATTCTGTAGTACAATAAGAAAACAGTTAAGTAAAAGTTGCGCTCTAAAAGATATTTTTTCGTGGTAGGTGCGCTATGGGTTCGGGGGGGGGGGCGCTATGGGTTCGGGGGGGTCTTCTCCTTTCATTTGTCCTGGGCCCCATGATTTCTGTTGGCGGCTCTGCCTGGATCACTCGCAGTCCTGGGCTGTTTTTGGCATTTATGGCGCCGTACAGTACGTTTACGGCGCTATAAACGCCAAAAACAGACTCTGGGTGGACCGGGACGGAGGTGGGTGGACCAGGACGGAGGTGGGTGGGTGCCCCTGGCACCGCGGCAGGCAGCTAGTGGTAGGTTAGTGCTACGGACTGCTACGCAGGAGGAAGCGCAGCACACTGTCATTGGTAGCACTCGGGAGTGATGCAGCTCTCATTGGTAACACTACCTACCAATGAAAGCCGTCTCACTCCCAAGTCGGGACCAATCTGTGCCGCAGCCGGGACCGCCATTGCGCTGTGGTTATAAATTATGCCCCCCCCCCATGAAAAAAATTCTGCGGATGCCCATGCCCCTGCACATACACTACCTCTCCCCTTGCTCCTCTGGTGCCCTCTGACTAGCGTGGTCTCTCCCCTATGCTTCCCTTTCCTGCCTGTCAGCAATCCCTGCAATCCTATTCGTTCCCTGGTGTCAGGTGGCTTCGCTGAGGCTCATGGGGGTTGTAGTTTACTGCTGAGCCTCCTGGTGATTGGCCAGCCATTCACGCGCTTTTCACTGCGCATGTGCGACTTCCTCAGGGCCTCCCGTCGCGCATTGGTAATGCGCATGCGCGACACACAACATGGCAGCGCCCTGTACTATCGGGCCGCCACGGAACGCTCCCTGCTCAGCCCCCACCTTCCAAATGTGCCGCAGATCTACCGCGTGACCCTGACAGCGCCCGTGACCACCCCCCACAGCGGAGGTACAAAGGGAGGGCCAGGGAACACCACTACATTTGTAATCCAAAGCATCAATGAGGTATTGATCTTTGTTCTTCCGTCTTCTTTCTTGTTCTTCTGGGATCTTCTGGGGGTCTTCTTACCTTCAGCTGCCACGCCCTTGTCCTCATCTTCCTTCCGGAGGTCCGTCCTCCTCGGCATCTGCCTTCAAAATGAGACGACATAGGCTTTTATAGGCCAATGACATCACATTTTCGTCATATGTTTCCCACGGCCCTGATTGGGCCTTGAAAACCATGTGATTTGGCCGAAAATTAAAAAAAATTGATGATGTAATTTAAAGGCAATGACGCCAGCAATCAGAATGGCTGTGCTTCATTTGCCTTTAAGATGATGTCATGAAAAGAAAGATGGCCACCCACACATGGTACGGTAGCCAATCAGAGCATTGGAACTACACCATGTGACAGGCTTTGGATGATGTCACATCCGTTCTCCCCAAAGCCTCTGTCACATGGTCTACTAGAGCCAATCAGAGTAGGGATGTAGTTCCCACAGATCTACGCACTCCGTACTCTTGCCCCATTAGGTCTCAACATTGAGTTTGATCTGAAAGCCTTTCTAGTTGGCTCCTAAATGTAAATAATATGGTCCTTTTCCAGTTTCAATAAGAGCCACTCAATATTGCATATTGTCTACAAGTACTCATAGAGGTTTCATCCCCTTTTTGTTATTCATATGTTCATTCATTTATCATTCAACATTTATATAGTTAACACATTCTTTAGTTTAACATTACTATAATATAATATTTATATATTCACTTATTATATAATATTCACATATTAGTTTTATCACAACATTACACTATTCTAGTACATTAGCTTATATTTATACATACAGATAAACCCCGTTATAACGCGGGTCTCGGGGTCCACCCCAAGACCACCGCGTTACTAACGGGGTCGCGAAAAAAAAAAATGGCCGCCGCGCTTTAGCGCATATTCATCCCACGGGACAGGAGATGGGAGCGGCCATGTCCCTCCGCTCCCCGCTTCCCCCTGTCACCGCAGGACAGGCCGCGGGGCAGGAGATGGGAGCGGGGATGTCCCTCCTGTCCCCGCTTCCCCCTGTCACCGCGGGACAGGCCGCGGGGCAGGAGATGGGAGCGGGGATGTCCCTCAGGTCGCCGCTTACCTCAGATCCCTCCACGTGCCCGGTGCTCCCGCTGCCTGCATGGAGGTGGTAGCGGGGGGTTTCTTCTCCCCACCGCTGTCCCCGGTGCTCCCGCTGCCTGCGCGGGAGGAGGGGGGGGAGCGGGTGGTGGTGCTGGTCGCGGCCTTTCCTCTGCTCCGACCCCACCCCCCGTCTGTGTAGAGTGAGAGAGTGTGTGTGTGTATGTATATATGGGAGAGAAAGTGTGTGTGTGTATATGGGTGTGTGTATGTGGGTGTGAGTGTGTGTAAGTGTCTGTGAGTGTGTGTAAGTGTATGAGTGTGTGTGTAAGTGTGTGTGAGTGTGTGTGGGTGTGTGTGAGTGTGCGTGAGTGTGCGTGAGTGTGCATAAGTGTGTGTGAGTGTCTGTGAGTGTCTGTAAGTGTCTGTAAGTGTCTGAGTGTGTGTGTAAGTAAGTGTAAGAGCCGGAGCGGGAGGTGAGCGGGAGGTGGGAGGTTTGACAGGGAGGGGGGGCGTGGCTTGAGCGGAGGGACCCGCTAATCTCCCCCCCCCCTCCCTCCACGGACTGCAGGAGGGAGCTGTACTCTCCCCCCCCCCCTCCCTCTACGGGCTGCAGGAGGGACCCGCTAATCTCCACCTCCCTCCGGGACTGCAGGAGGGAGCTGCTACTCTTCCCTCACACGGCTGCAGGAGGGACCGCTACTCTCCCCCCCTCCCTCCACGGCATGCGAGGAGGGAGCTGCTACTCTCCCCCCTCCTCCACGGGCTGCAGGAGGGACCCGCTACTCTCCCCCTCCCGGACTGCAGGAGGGAGCTGCTACTCTGCCCCCACTCCCTCCATGGCTGCAGGAGGGACCGCTACTCTTCCCCCCCCCCTCCACGGACTCAGGCTGGAGCACTCATACATACACACATACACACATACACACATACACACACACACACACACACACAGGCACTCACACACTCATACACACACACGCACGCACACACATGCAGGCACTCACGCACTCACACACACACACACACACACAGCAAGGCACTCGCACCCACACACAGACCGCTAACCCCCCCCCCCCCCGCCCGCAGTACAGGGCCACGGTAGCCGCCAGCGCAGGGCCCCGCCACCCCCCCCCCCCCCACAGCACAATGACTTCCCACCCCCTTAACTTTGTGAAACAAAGTCACAAGACGTTGTACAGGCAAAATACATCTGTTAAAGTGCAGTGTCTGTTTATTTCTATATAATAATTGTGTGCAGTGTGCATAGTGTGTGCAGTGTGTGTGCAGTGTGAGCAATGAGGAGTTGTGTGCAGTGTACAGTGTGTGTGCAGTGTGTCAAGTGTTGTGCATGTGAGCAATGAGCAGTTGTGTGTGCAGTGTTGTCAGTGTGTGCAGTGTGAGCAATGAGCAGTGTAGTGTGCATGTGTGTGCAGTGTGTGTGCAGGTGTGTCAGTGTGTTGCAGTGTGAGCAATGGAGGTGTGTGTGCGTGTGTGCAGTGTGTGCAGTGTGAGCAATGAGCAAGTGTGTGTGCAGTGTGCAGTGTGTGTGCAGTGTGTATTTTGTGAGTGTGAGCAATGAGCAAGTGTGTTGTGGCGTGTGGTGCAGTGTGTCAGGTGTGGAAGGTTCGTGAGCAATGAGCAGTGTGTGTGGCAGTGTGGCAGTGTGTGTGTGTGCAGTGTGTCAGTGGTGTGCAGTGTGAGAATGAGAGTGACGGTGGTGCAGTGTTGCAGTGTTGTGCAAGTGTGGTCAGTGTGTTGCAGTGTGTGCAGCTTGAGGAGTGTGTTGCAGTATACAGTTGTGTGCAGTTGTGGCTTCGTCAGCCTGTGTGCGGTGTGAAGCAATGGCAGTGTGTGTGCAGTTGTGTAAGGAGTGTTGCAGTGTGTAGGGTGTGCAGTGGTCTGTGTGCGTGTAGCAATGACGCAGTGTGGTGTGTGCAGTGGCAGTGTGTGGTTGCAGTGTGTCAGTTGGGGCAGTTGTGAGCAATGAGCAGTGTGTGTGCAGTGTGCAGTGTGTGTGCAGTGTGGCAGTGTGAGCAATGAGCAGTGTGTGTGCAGTGAGTGTGTGCAGTGAGTGTGTGCAGTGTGTTAAAAACGGGAGCCACGGGAAAACCGCGTTATAACCGAATCGCGGTATAACGAGGCGCGTTATAACTGGGTTTAGCTGTATATAGTTCATTTATCTTTGTTAGAGAGCTATTTTGTCCTCCATCACTATCACATTCATACATGTCACACCACTACATTTTTACTTAGCATTTAATTATTTATTTATTCATGCATCGTTATATGTTTATTGTATAGCGTTTATATGTCTTCTTCTGTCTCTGTGTTAGCTGAGTTATAAGCAGTTCTGGCATTCACCACTGCGCATGTCCGGGACTATTATCAGATGAACTGCATTTTTTAATTAAATTGTGTATATATGTATATATATGGACATTTTGGGACTTGATCTTTATACCCCTGAGGAAGGAAGCTCAGTCTTCTGAAACGCGTAGGGTGGTCCCACTGACCCTACTGCTGGTTTGATTCGATTGATGACCTCTCCTGTCGGCTGTACCACAACGAATCTGCTGCTACTATCTGCAAGCTTATCGGGCTGCTCTGTGGCGAATCTGCCACGGCCGTTCACCATCTCCAGCTGATTGCGCAACACCACTCTGCCTGCGTGTCGAGCGAGCGCTCCGTTTGGTAAACACTAGCCGGTGACTAGGAGGCCACCGGCAAAGAGGAACTGCGCCCAAGCTGCCAAGCCACAGACGAGAGGGGATACTCTCAAAAATATCCACTGCCTGCCACTACCATTCATCTGGTGAGTGGGCATTTTTACCAAAGCAGCAGAGGTCTTAGTGGGACGTGTTTCATTATATATTTAATATTTTATTGCCATGTCATTTTGTCGTATGTCCTTTTATTAAATGTTTATAATAATTGTTCACCTGTTGTTTTGCTCAGCCATCTGTTTTCATTTGTTTTTATGTGTATGTTAGTCTTGTTATATCACGCAGTATTACGCAATGCACTTTGTTTGTTTTTGTTTCTAGCATGAATAATCACCTGCTGGAGCACGATTCTGGATCTGAATCACTCTTCAGTCCCGGTTCTATATATCCTTTAATTTTGTGTATATTACAGTACATGTTAGGCGCCACATATATACATTTCCTTCTCACGTTCTTTAGCATTACTGAATTAAAGTAAGTTCTACTTAAATGTGTAAAATATGTATAATCATTTCACACTTCACTGTGTATACAGTTTGATTAAGATATCCGTCAAACATGAACTATATATAATTAAATGCAGCACTGATATTTGTAGATACACTATACATGAGCACAACATGCTGAAATCATGATAGATTAATTGATCATCGTTATCATGTCATGTACAGCTCAACCCCGTTATAGTACGATCCACTATAACGCAGATCCGCATATAGCGCGGTTTGAGCGTGGACCCCGAAATTTAAAAAAAAAACATTTTTTTTGCGCACACACACTGCACACACACTGCACACACACTGCACACACACTGCACACACACTGCACAAACTCACAGCACACAGCACACACTGCACACACTCAGAGCACACTCACAGCACACTGAATCCACTCACAGCACACTGCACAGCACACTGCACACACTGCACACTCAAAGCACACTGCACAGCACACAGAGCACACTCTCACAGCACACTGCACACAGCACACACTCACTACTCAAGGCATACTCACAGCACACTCACAGCACACACACAGCCCCCCCCTACCTCCCTACTGCGGTGTCAGCTGCTGGGGCATCGTGGGGCTGACTGTGTAGATCGGGGCTGGGGGGGTGATTGGTGCAGGGGTGGGGGGATCGGTGCTGGGCTGGGGTGTGGGGCTGCTGGTGAGGGGGATCGGTGCCGGGCAGGGGTGCTGCTGGTGGGGGGGGGGAATCGGTGCCGGGCTTGCGTGCTGCTTGCGGGGGGAACGGTGCCGAGCTGGGGTGCTGCTGGCGGGGGGATCGGGGCAGGGTTGGGGTGCGGGCTAGTAGCGTGGATCGGGGGGGGGATTGGTGCTGGTAGATGTGAGGCTGCTGGGGGAAGTGCAAGGGGAATGCTAGGGGAAGAACGGTGGCTGCGAGGAATGTTTGCAGCTGCCGGCGCGCACCCCACATTGCTTCTTCTCATGTGCACGTCAGACTTACAGCGCACTCACAACAGCCCCTGAACTTACCTCCGCTCAGGCTCCGCCCCCAAACACCGCACGCATACAATCAGGCTCTTGCTGAGTGTCACCTGGGCTCTAAGAACAGCAGCCAATGCACTGAAGCTCCCTGGGATCCTCCAGGCACGCCATCTCTCCTGGCTGGCTGTTTCAGCTTTATATACCCTCTCTGTCCTGTGCTTCCTCGCTCATCATAGTTCTGTATGGGTGATTCACAGTGTTTGTTCTTTGATTCTCTCGGTTTTGATGCGGCTTGGCAGACAACTTTGGCTTGTTCCTGTTTACGTACCTTCTGGCTCCCCTAAACCAAGGCTCTCACCTCGACTCTTCCGTACTTCTCCTACACCTGATCTCGGCAATGTCAATGACCATTCTTCTGGAAAAAACGGTACCGGCAAGTATTCACGCAATACTCCCCATCTGGCCTGGCACCACTCAATACCAAAACCCGAACACGTCCCTCAGTCTGTTGGTGTGTGTATTCATACCTGGCACCTCAGTTCTAGGGACAGGTCTGGTCTGCGGGCTACTCCGGCGTAACAATTAGTTCAAAAATGATAACCAACAATTCAGGTGTTATTAAGGGTCCTTAAACATAAGATCCTTATGTTTTAAGGACCCCTAATAACACCTGAATTGTCGGTTATCATTTTTGAACTAATATGTTTGCAATCTTGATGTTCTCTGTCATTATGCTTTTGGTCTTTCTCTTCATGACTCCTTTTAGTTATATACAGAAGCAATTTGTATATATGTTTATCTGCACTGGGAGTTAGCACCTTTTCGTGAGTTAACATGCATTTTGACAATTTGATAGATGTCAACAGTCAAAAATACACATAAGAGCGTGCATAGTATATTCAGCTCAGCCCTGTTATAGAGCGGTCCCCGGGGTCGCGCTAAATTTAAAAAAAATGGCCACCACGCGCCCGATCAGGAGGAGGTTGGAGGGGGGAAGAGGTGGAGTGAGGCGCTGGCAGCTGCAAACATCCCTCGCAGCCACCGTACTTCCCCCAGCATTCCCATTGCACTTCCCCCAGCAGCCTCACTTCTACCAGAACCGATCCCCCCCCCCCACCAGCAGCACCCCTGCCCAGCACCGATCCCCCTCACCAGCAGCCCCGCACCCCAGCCCGGCACCGATTCCACCAGCCCCACATCAATCACCCCCCCCCTCCCAGCCCCGATCCCCACAGGCAGCCCCATGATGCCCCAGCAACTGACACCGGAGTAAGGGGGTAGGGGCATGGATGTCTTTGAGCGGAACCCAAGACCTCTCCTCGGGTCCGAAACCCCTCCAGTGCACCAAAAACTGAAGCTGCCCCTTGGAGACGCGGGAGTCCAGTAAGACTTGTACCTCGTACTCCTCGTTATTGAGTACCGTGACTGGGTCTGGCTTTCTGATCTGTTTGGGGAAAAAAACGATTGGCTATGTGGGGTTTTAATAGCGAGGCATGAAAAACGTCTGGGATCCTCATGGAGGATGGTAGTTTAAGGCGAAAGGCCACTGGGTTAATCTGCTCCACGATGGGAAAGGGGCCCAAAAATCTAGGAGCGAATTTAGGAGAAGGGGGATGTTTCTAGAAGAGAGCCATACTAAATCCCCTGGCTTGAAGTTGGAAGACGGCCGGCGGTGGCGATTGGCCTGTAGACCAAAAGTATAGGCGGCCTTCTGGAGAGACGATTGTATCTTGGACCAAATGTCTTGGAGAGTGGAAATCCATTTGTCTACTGTCGGTACCCCAGAAGCAACATTGGATATAGGTAAGCAGGGAGGGTGAAACCCATAATTGACAAAGAATGGAGACTCTCGGGTGGATTCACTTCAGGCCAAATTGACCGCATATTTTGCCGACAGGAGGAGTTGGGACCAATCGTCCAGGGAATCGGAGATGAAACATCTGAGGTATTTTTACAGCGACTGGTTAGTTCTCTCTGTCTGTCCATTGGACTGGGGGTGGTATGCAGAGGAGAAGGAAGAGACAATTCCCAGTCTTTTAGTGAATGTCCTCCAGAACTTGGATACGAACTGGGATCCTCTGTCAGAGACAATGGAAGATGGGATGCCATGCATCCTAAAGATATGCTCGGAAAAAATGTCTGCTAGGCAAGGGGGAGGAGGGCAGTCCCTTGAGGGGAATTAAGTGGGCCATCTTCAATAACCTGTCTACGACAACTAAAATGGTGTTAAAGCCCCTAGACCAAGGGAGATCGACTATAAAATCCATGGAGATATGGGACCATGGACAAGCAGGCACTGGCAATGTGAGGAGAAGTCCCTGAGGTCTCTGAGGAAGAGTCTTGTTCTGGGCACAAACAGGGCAAGCGCGAGTGAATTCCGCAATGTCTTTAGACGTACTGGGCCACCAAAAGTTCCGACAAATTAAGTCTAACGTTCTTCTGAAGCCCAGGTGTCCTGCGGTTTTAGATGAGTGTCCCCAAACTAGGACCTCTGGAACGAATCTGGGCGAGACGAAGAGCCTGTTAGAGGGGATCGCCGTGTCTGAAGGGATCTGTTGCTGGTCCCTTTAGATTTTGTCTAGCGATTTGAAGGTGGAAGTAGCCAAAATTATTTCGGGAGGTAGGATGGGTTCCAAAGATGCCTCAGGCCTGTCTTCCGAGGAGTATTGTCTGGACAATGCATCTGCCTTCATGTTCTTCATTCCAGGGATGTAGGATAGGTGATAGTTAAAGCGAGAGAAGAAGAGTGCCCAACGAGGTTGTCGAGGGCCGAGGCGACGTGCTCCTTCAATATATAGTAAATTCTTGTGGTCTGTTAAGATAGAAAATGGCTCTTTTGACCCTTCCAACAGATTTCTCCACTCTTGTAGTACCATCTTAATGGCCAATAACTCCCTGTTGCCGACGTCGTAATTCCTCTCGGCGGAGGAAAATCTCTTGGAGAAATACGCACGAGGATGAAGTGCGAGAACCTCTGTGATAGTACTGCCCCTGCACCACAGTCCGATGCGTCAACTTCTATTACAAAGGGAAGATCCGTGTTGGGGTAGCGCAGGATCGGTGCCGTGACGAAGGCCTCTTTAAGAGCCTGGAAGGCGTAGATAGATTCGGCAGACAAGGCAGAAGGATCAGCCCCTTTTCTAGTCAACGCTGTGATGGGGGCCACTAGAGTGGAGAAATTGCGAATGAACTTCCGATAGTAGTTCGCAAATCCTGAAAAAACGCTGGATAGCCTTGAGAGTTTCTGGTCTGGGCCATTCTATAACTGCCTGGAGTTTACCTGGATCCATCAAAAAACCTTCATCAGAAATAATGTAGCCCAGGAATTGGGTAGAGCGTTGATGGAAGGTGCATTTCTCTAGTTTGGCATATAGGTGATGTTTGAGTAGATGTGAGAGGACGTATGAGGTGTGGCGAATGTGATCCTGGAGATTTTGGAGAAGATCAAAATGTCATCTAAGTAAACAATAACAAAGATGGTGCGCACCTCACGAAATACGTCATTAATAAAGTCCTGAAAGATGGCTGGGGCGTTACATAAACCAAAGGCATGACGAGGTACTCATAATGCCCACTGAAGGTGTTGATGGCCGTCTTCCACTCGTCGCCCTACCTGATGCGGACCAAGTTGTAAGCCACACGGAGATCCAATTTGGAAAAGATCTTGGCCCCTCGCAGTTTATCGAAGAGTTCCGTGACCAAGGTTGAGGGGATAGCGGTTCTTGATTGTAATCAATACATGGCCTCAGAGTACCATCCTTTTTCTTCACAAAGAAGAACCCCGCACCCTCCGGGGAATTGGAGGGCCGTATGAACCCTTTCTCAAGATTCTCCTTTATGTAGTCATCCATGGATTGAGATTCAAGTATCGACAATGGGTAAGTCTTGGACTTAGGTGTATCCTGGGACTAAATAGATGGGGCAGTCGTAGGACCAATGAGGAGGCAATTGTTCTGAGCGGACCTTGTTAAAGGCCTCGCGGAAAGGGAGGTACATGGGGGGAAAAATGGAGTCCAGAGTCATTGTGTTAGCCAAGAGTCGGGGGCCTTACCTGGCCTCGGTTTCCAGGTGATGGGGGTAGGTGAGACCCAGTCAATGGCAGGGTTGTTCTTCTGCAACCAAGGTAGGCCGAGGGTTACTGGTGTACCTGGGGCCTGAATGGCGTCAAGGATCAGGTTCTCGCTGTGGGAGTAATTATAAAGGAGGAGAGGTACGGTCTGTAGTGAGATAAAGGCTGGATATAGCGAACATCCATCAATCTCTACAAAGGCGATAGGTTGGGCCTTCTTCACCAAAGGTATACGGTTCTGTTTGGCAAAATCGAGATCTACAAAGTTCCCTCCAGCACCGGAGTCAATAAAGGCAGCAGTAGAGGTGCGGAAGTCAGCTCCTGCGAGATTAATAGGAATCGTAAGTTTCTTAGGCAGTGCCTCCTTAGGAAAGGGACGAGAAGAGATAACACCCAGTAAGAGCCCCTCCATACTCACTGAGTGTTCCCATTTCCCAGACGCAAAGGGCATGCATGGACCAGATGTTCAGGGGATCCACAATAGAAACAGAGTCCACCGGCGTAGCGGAGTTGTCGTTGTGGATTCCGGATCTGATGCACCCCTAATTGCATTGGCTCGGGAGACCCCAGTGCCGGCTGCTGTGAAGAAGACGGTCTAGGAACCATAGGAGAGTCGGGGAGAATGCTTGGAAGGTTAGTGGCCAAGCATGCTAACGCTCCGAGCGTCATACCTGGATGCGTTGATCAATGCGTACGGCCAAGTCGATAAGCGCCTCCAGTTGGTGTGGCCTGGGTTGCCGAGCAAGTTCGTCCTTGATGGACTCCGAGAGACTTTGCCAGAAGACGGAGATGAGTGCCTCTTGTTCCCAGTTCATCTTTGCGGCGAGCGTGCGAAATTCCGCCGCATCCTGTGTCACCAATCTTCGCCCCAGAGTTATCTGGAGGAGGGAAACAGACGCCATCTCCCGGAGCGCAGGAGAATCAAAGACTTGTTGGAACTCACCCTTGAAGGCTAGGTAGTCTTGTGTTAGGTCCGGGCGCAACTCCCAGACTAGCGAGGCCCATGCCAGTGCCTGCCTGTCAGTAGATTGTACATGTAGGCTACCTTCTTCCGGCCGGTGTCGAACTGAAGGGGTGCCATTTCAAATTGAACCTTGCACTGGTTAAGGAAACCTCTGCACTCCTGCGGGTTGCCGGCGTACGACTTGGGAGGCGGTATCTTCACGTCCTGACTACTGGGTCTGACTGGTTCTGCAGTCTGTGGAGGAGAAAGAGGTACAGGTGCATGAGCCGAAAGTTTGGCCATCTGGCGTGTTAGGCACACAATCTGGTCGGCCATGGCCTGGTTTTGCTGTATTAGCATAGAGATTGCCTCAGTTCGGCCTGGTCTGCGTCTTGTGGGCTCATCATAATGTTACGCCGGAGTAGCCCGCAGACCAGACCTGTCCCTAGAACTGAGGTGCCAGGTATGTATACACACACCAACAGCCCAAGGGACGTGTCCGGGTTGTGGTATTGAGTGGTGCCAAGCCAGATGGGGAGTATTGCGTGAATACATGCTGGTACCATTTTTTCCAGAAGAATGGTCGTTGCCGTTGCCAAGATCAGAGGTAGGAGAAGTACGGAAGAGTCGAGGTGAGAGCCTTGGTTGAGGGGAGCCAGAAGGTACTGTGACAAACGCCCCTCTTTTGTAGCGCTCACGTCTGTCTGGGATCTTCCCGACACAGTCTTCTAGGGTTAATTATATAAATAACAGGATCATACAAAGTATTACGTTGCTTAACTCAGGCTTCTGCTTGCTTTATTTTCATCCCAGTTAGGGACTGCAGCTTTAACATGTGTAGGCAGGAGGCACTCAGCTATTAACCTTCAGCGGTTTACTCATATCAGTGTTATAATATTTCCCACACTGTTACTTCAAGAAACAAAAACCAAATCACATAAAGAAATCCTATCCCATTCAGGGATCTAACTACACAGCAGAATCAGCCTCTCTTAATGCTGCTGGGCCAACTAACCTGGTTCCCCAGCTTAAAACAATGCCTTCTCATTTAGGGTCACTAGATCTTTTAGATACAGCAATAAACGGTTGTTTGTCTTATCTGTTCGTGGTGGGAACTCGGTCCCAAGTGTCCAGGCAAATCCTCTGGTACTGCGATACTTGAAAGGGGTGTCCTCCCCGAACTGGATGCAGGGGACCAGCGAAACCCCCAGCCTCTAGGCTCTAAGAAGAGAGACTGAAAAGCAACCTCTCTCCTCTAAATACCTGTTCTAGTGATTAGGAGAGCCGGTGAGGGAGAACTAGACACATTGTAAACTGTGGTCTGGATTTTCCATCCACCAGCCTGAGTTAATTGAAGCTGTGGAACGGATTATTTTACACTATTCCTGCACTTTCTGACCTAAAACCGGGCAGAAAGCTGCCTAATATCTTTGGACTATGTCACAGTACGTAAACAGGAACAAGCCGAAGTCAAGAGCCAAAGAGGGAAGTCTGCAAGCCGCGTCAAAACCGAAAGAAAAAAAGAACAAGCACTGTGAATTACCCAAACAGAACTATGATGAGCGAGGAAGCACAGGACAGAGAAGGTATATAAAGCTGTAACAGCCAACCAGGAGAGATGGCGTGCCTGGCGGATCCCAGGGAGCTTCAGCGCATTGGCTGATGTTCTTAGAGCCCAGGTGACACTCAGCAAGAGCCAGATTGTAAGCGCGCAGTGTGTGGGGGCGGAGCCTGAGCGTAGGTAAGTTCAGGGTCTGTTGTAAGTGCACTGTAAGTCTGACGTGCGCATGAGAAGAAGCAATGTGGGGTGCGCGTGTGCGCGCGGAGCGGCAATTCCGCGCCGAAGGCTGCGGCGTAGAGCATAGGGAAAGTACCTCATGGTGCGTCCTACCATGCCGAGGTGTAAGCGATGCAGCTGAAGGAGGCTTGCGTGTTAGTAGCGGAAGGGTCGGCGCAGTGTAAGGAGAGAGCCGTGAGCTCCGCCTGTGGTGCTGTGTGCTCACATTCTTAATACTAATATGGTTTCAATCTTGATGTTCTCTGTCATTATGCTTTTGGTCTTTCTCTTCATGACTCCTTTGAGTTATATACAGAGGCAATTTGTATATATGTTTATCAGCACTGGGAGTTAGCACCTTTTCGTGAGTTAACATGCATTTTAACAATTAGATACATGTCAATAGTCAAATCATACTCTATCAACTTATTCTATGTTGTCATCTTGCTATGTATCTGTGTCAAAACTATTTATATTTTTTATCATAATTATATCAAGTCCTATTGTGAGTTGATTGATGCTCAGTCCCGGTGAATGATTTATTTGAGAATTCTCTATCTTACTTGCCGTGAGTACTGACCACCAATTCAATCCACAATCATCCATATTATTTGATTGAATGGATTGCTTTTGAGTATCTAACTTTACTTATATTGGTCAATTTTTAAATTAATGTGTGTCTTTAGTTTATAACTAATACTTATTTAATGTTATCTTATTGTAGATATACAATTTTTATAATCCGGAGATACAGTATGGGAAGTGTTTATATGTTTTTATTTGTGTTGAACCAGCTAGCTGTTTCCACTAATGGGGATAGGTTTACATTGGTTAGGATACATATAGGAAGTGCTCTTAGGTGTCCATACCCCTGAGGAAGTCACATGTTAGTGACGAAACTAGTTGGGACGAGGTGGTGACGTCAGCGTGCGACGGATAGAGGAGGTGCCTTCTGCCTTTGTGGAGCCCTGTTATTCATGCTGCACACGCGGCTAGCAGCCGGAATCTCCATTGACTGAAGGATTTATACTGCAAGTGGATTATCAGGCTGATATATACAGCACAGCGGTGTGTGTCAGGAGCTCCAACGGCTGTAACCTACTCAAGCAGAGTATTTACACTGGACCCCTCCCACCCAGCTGACGAACCCCTTAGGGATTATTCTCTTTCATGCTTATTGTTTTTTAAATCTTGTATGTGCGATTCCTTGGGACCGCGTGTCTTATTAAATGGACTCTATTTTTATACAGTATAACACTATGGTGCCTGCGCTGCTCTTTGTTTTTTTTCTGTAGGTACTTTGTGGGTGGCTATACCACACCAAAGGAGCTGCATGAACCATTAGTATCTGGGGTCTGGATACCATCCTAATTTTTACATATCCTCAGTGGACCTGATGGACTACACCTGTGTGAACTTTGAGTGACTTTTTTTTATGATTTATGAACACCATTTTTATAATTAGTAATAACACTAATAGCTATTAATAGCACTAGTCTAATTATCACTATTATTATAATTAAGTATTCACCCAATCTTTATAGATTTAAACACGTTAATATTCACATAATTAATTATTAAGCGCTACTGTTTGTTTGTGTGTTTTGTTATATATATATATATATGTATATATATATATGTATGTATATATATAATCCACACAAAGCCAGTCAGCACACTTTTATATAGGCATAAAACAGATGCTCATCCCATAGGAATCCAAATGACATAATTACCAGCCAAAGTCCAGTAAAGAGAGACAGCACACTGCATAAAGTAGTCCAAAAACAGATATATAATAACAAAAAGTTACACCCCAGCCAACGTTTCGGTCCCACAGAGAGACCTCACTCAGGGCCATATAGAAGGTAGATAGATAGATAGATAGATAGATAGATAGATAGATAGATAGATAGATAGATAGATAGATAGATAGATAGATAGATAGATCCCATACATACACTACTCTTGTATTTGTGGTATTTGAGATGTAATATATATCCCAAAAATGTTATGCAAAACCTACAATGGCCCAACCATGACCGTATAGATACTTAATAATAATAGATGGAGACACACATACGTGTAAGTGCACATTTATTAAGATATATAAATTGTATAAGTGTATCAGTTACATAACAAGCCTGATTTATAAAAAGTGAACATAATGACCTGTGTAATTTATGGATTAGTTGAAAGCATCATATAAACTACAGTGAATATTTTCTGTATGTATAAATGATTGCGTTTTAATCCAGTATTTATGCATAAAAAAGACAGATTGAATATCATAGTACTCACCTTGTGACGTCTGTGAAAGAATCGGACCGATATCCCTGTCCCCTCCAATCCCAAAAACCAGTTGTTGATCCATAATGGAGTACATGTTCTGTTCATATGATTGCAAGTTGAGAGTTGCAGGAGGGCCGCCTCCTGTGCCAAATGCATGGCGACCAGCCTTTGTCATCTTCTATTTCAGGCGCAGTTTAATATCGCTGAAACGTTTTTTGCACATCTCGGCTGTTCTTCTGAATTGACCACATGCACGGACAGATGTGCTGATCTATGACCACAGTTTGTTTTTTTCGCTGCTTTTCGTTCCCGCTGTGTATATACAGTATGTTAAAAATAATTAATACACAACTATAGGCTAAAGTACATTTAAGTAGTGTGATTTCATAATTTCTGCTTATATATTAACTATTGTAATGTATGAAATTGATGTTGTAACAGATAGTATGAGTATATGTATCACAACGAAAATATACATGTAGTTACAGACACCCATTAGTGTATGTAATGTGCGCATTCTTAACTAAGAAAATTTGTACATACATCAGCAGCACACCTCCGTTATAGCATACAAATTTAACATCTCAATGTTACGTTAATAAGTGTTTTAAATTATGTAAACATTTAACTGTTTAGATACATTTAATTATTGAGTACACTTAATTTGATGATTAATGTTCTTACCTGCCAATGATCCGTACAGTTTAGGAAATTACGCCATAACACCTTCATAAGGATCTAATTTTCTCTATGTGTAAAACATGGGTTTCATATCCCTTCCACGCGCTGCATGGGTGTTGAAGGCTGATCATCAGCATCATCAGCCTGCTCTGCCTCAGTGCTCTGATGCTGGACACTGTCCCTCTCTCCCTGTCCACTACTCCTGCTACCCTCCCCCACCTGCCGTAGTAGCACGGGATGTACCTGCACGGGATTTACCTGCCCTGCCAGCACGGGATTTACCTGCCCTGCCAGCACGGGATTTACCTGCCCTGCCAGCACGGGACGTACCTGCACTGCCAGCACGGGACGTACCTGCACTACCAGCACGGGACGTACCTGCACATGCAACTCCTCTTCCATGCTCCATCACTCCTCCAGCCACCGCTACTCCACCACTCTCACGCTCCTCCACTCCTCCAGCCACCACTATTCCACCACTCCCACTCTCCTCCAGCCACCGCCACTCCACCATTCTCACGCTCCTCCACTACTCCAGCCACGGCTGCTCCACCAATCCCACGCTACTCCACTCCTTCAGCCACCGCACCTCTCCCACGCTCCTCCACTCCTCCATTCCCACGTCCACTTTTTGTCACTCAGTCACAAAAAATATTTTTAAAAAATGACACACTAGCAAAGTACTATCACACTAACAAGACAATAAAGTTTGAAAACAAATAGAAGAACAAAAGACAACTCAATCACAACAAAATCACTCACAAATCTCTCCTCCTACCACCAAGTCCAGTCTATCTCACCCTCACTCTCAACAGCACCGACACACAATGAATAAAATGGCTGCTTTATATAGGGTGTGTAATAAATTTCCGCGCAAACGTTTGATTATAATTTCTCACATGTGCTTCCCTCTTAATCAGTTCAGTATTTCAGCACTTAACCTCTACAGTACCATAGCTATGATGTAATAAAAACCATGAAGGACGATATTATAGTGAAGGGTTCACACCTTCCAGGGACTCTCCCACAGATACCCCCAGGAAACTAAGGGGACATACACGAACCTCAGGGGACACTATTGTAAGACCTTACTTGCCTTAGTGTGTAGGTGCCCAAATTATTAACACATTTCTATATAGATTTTAATCAACATGCACGGGAGCAGGGTGTCTCCTGAGCTGAACCACATTGATTTCAGCCTCGGAGACCCCATACTTCCCGAGTTACAGGCCCGTTACAAGGTGCCAGTATCCCCATGCATGATTTGAATCCCCCTGTCACGTGACGCGGGAGCTTTCAAAGCACAGGGGATATCTGGGCCTGTAACTTGGGAAGCAATGATATTAAAGCCGCTTCATTACCATAGCGGCTATCCGCTATGGTAATGAATTATTGTTTATTGTGATGTGTGTTTTGATACTACTGTACATGAGCAGAGGGTCTCCTGAGCTAACCGCATTGGTTTCAGCCTCGGGACCCCCTACTTCATGAGATACAGTCCCCGGTATCCTCTAGCTGGATTTAAATCCCCCGGTCACATGACGCTGGAGCTTTAAAAGCACAAGAGATACCAGCACCCCATAACGGGGCCTGTATCTCATGAAGTAGGGGGTCCCTGAGGCTGAAACAATGCAGTTCAGCTTAGGAGTCCCCCTGCTTATGTACACTAGTATTATAATGTATATTTATACAGTACGATCGCTTGTAAGAGCCATGCATGGAGACGCTGCATCTCCATGCAGTTCTTACAGGTTTTTTTTTTCTATCAGCTATCGCGCTTTACAAGTTTAAGCATGATAGCAGGGGGGGAGGGGTGTGGAAAGCAGCTCGCGCGATCTGGCATATTTTTGACTCGAGCAAAATTTTTCCAATCGGGCACAAAAACGCAGAGCTTAGTGCATAGCCACTGAGTTTTTTCTTACCTTTAGATGTCTTCACCCTCCGATTCTTAGGGACATCGCAAGCTCTTGAACCAATCCACAAACTCAAACATGAACAGGCCACTGGTAAAAAAATATCCAAAGTCCTTTTCTTCATCTGTAATCCAATTTTGGGGTCTTTGGGGGGTCTTCTGTGGTCTTCTTTTTCATCTGTATCTTCTTCCAGCTTCTGCAGTTACGTCCTTGTCATACTATTGGAGGAGGATGTCCTTCCTCCTCGGCTTCTTACCCATATGAGGCTGCATAGGCTTTTATAGACCTATGACGTCACATTTTCAGAAAATGGTTCACACGGCTCTGATTGGCCAGTGAAAACCATGTGACTTTTCTTTTTTTTTTGGTGACGTTATGTAAAGGAAATGAAGCCAGACAATCAGAATGATGTCATCAAAAGCAACATGGCTGCCGTCACATGGTACCTGAGCCAATCAGTTGTGGGAACTATATCCCCAATCTGATTGTTTGTTGTAGACCATTAGATTGTTTTTTTTTAATGTACTTTATTGTTTGTGGCAACTGAGGACATTGACGGGGATGAGGATGAGAACGGCCTTCATCGTTGCAGCCTGGCAGGGGTGAGTGCAAGATTTATTCGCTTTATTTATGCTGCTGAATGTTGTATTTTAAATGGGCAAATACACTATTATCCATATGTGGGTAATAGTAATTTTGGCCATTATTGTACTGCATGTGTTAGGGGGCGAGGGGAGGTGGTGTATTTATTTAAAAGTTTTCTTTTTTTTGGGACAGGATTGGTACGGCAAGCAAGCGGGGACCCCAGGACACCTGCGGGGACCACCCTGAGACCCCTTTGTGGCCCCCAGACACCCACGGGGAACACCCGGGGGCCATCGTTGGCCTATAGTATAATTCCTGTGCATTAAAAAAAAAAAAAGATATTTTATGTATGCTTGGGGTTTTAGGGGTTGTTGGGGGCACAGGGGGTGGGTGTGTTGTGTATTGCAATGTATATTGGTGACATTTGTCCAAAATAAACATGCTATTGCGCCTTAACCCCTTCATTGCCTTAGCGGATAGCCGCTAAGGTAATGAAGCTGCTTGAATGTATTTTTTTTAATAATATGCAGGAGCAGGGGGTCTCCTGAACTGAACCGCTTTGATTTCTGGCTCAGGGACCCCCTGCTTCCCGAGTTACAGGCCCCGGTATGGGGCATCGGATGCCAGTGTCTTGCGTGACGTGTGACATGTAAATAATGGAGATACCGGCACCCCATATCTGGGCTTGTTACTCGGGAAGCAGGGGGTCCCCGAGGCTAAACCCAATGCAGTTCAGCTCAGGAGACCCTCTGCTCCCGCAGAATATTAATACAAATTATATTAAAGCAGCTTCATTACCATAGCGGATAGCTGCTATGGTAATGAATTCTTTTTCATTGTGATGTGTGTTTTAATACTAGTGTTGATGTGCAGGGGGTCTCCTGAGCTGAACCGCATTGGTTTCAGTCTCAGGGACCCCCTACTACATGAGATACAGGCCACGTTATGGGGTGCCGGTATCCTCCCTGCAGGATTTAAATCCTGTGACGCGGGAGATTTAAAAGCACAGGGTATACCGGCACCCCATAACAGGGCCTGTATCTCATGATGTAGGGGTCCCTGAAGCTGAACCTAATGCAGTTCAGCTCAGGAGACCCCCTACTCATGTACACTAGTATTAAAATGAATATTTGCACAGTACGATCACCTGTAAGAGCCGTGCTATCGGCTGTAGAACTTTAAGCACGATAGCTGGGGGAAAAAAGCAGCTTGCATGATCAGCAATATTTTTGCTCGCCCAGACCAAAATGTGCTTCACTTGTTAGTGAATCCCGCATTTGGCTTCACTTTGTATTGGCTAGTAAAAAATTCCCAATCAGGCGAAAATACGCGCTGCTTGGTGCATAGCCCCCTATGAATTTACCAGCTATAAAGAGTAGAGTATTGATCCAAATGTATATAGCATTTAGGGCCTCATGCAGTAAGCGACGATTATGTGAAATCGGCAAGCTTATCGATTAGTCATGTTATTGGCGTTTTTCCCTCTCCGTATGCAGTAAGTGCCGAATACATTCAAAATCAAGCCGAAAACAAATCCGCCCACTCTCACGATGATGAGCCGATCACACACAGGTGTATCGGCGTGCGTGGCGGGGTGCTGTTAGGTTGCACAATCACAAATCTTGCTGAATCAGGCGAAACAAGCATGTTTTTGATTGCGCGCCATATTTAAAGGCAACGTGTACTGCTAATCATTCTCTGTGTTGTTGGGAGTGAGAGAGAGAGAGAGACGCACAGAGCTGGACTATTGAAGATTTGCATATTGACTGAGAGACTTGTTGTGTATTGGGTGAGCTTTGTCCTTTGTTGTTTTGTTTACATCTTTGTCTTGTTTTATATGTGGAAGTGGGTCGTGTGATTGCCTGTACATTTCTTGTCTGTTTTTTGTGAGTGCTGGAAGTATGCCCGCAAAGCGTGGGAAGAGTGATGCTGGTGGGAGTGGGAGTGCTACTCGTGGGAGTACGCGTCGGAGTGAACGTACTGTTCAGGGGAGTGATGTTGCTGGTGCACCGAGTGGTGTTGCTGGGAGTGGGAGTGCTGTTGCTGGGAGTGGGAGTGCTGTTGCTGGGAGTGGGAGTGCTGGTGCTGCGAGTGTTGTTGCTGGGAGTGGGAGTGCTGTTGTTGGGAGTGGGAGTGCTGTTGTTGGGAGTGGGAGTGCTGTTGCTGTGAGTGGGAGTGCTGGTGCTGGGAGTGCTGGTGCTAGGAGTGTGAGTGCTGGTGCTAGGAGTGTGAGTGCTGGTGCTAGGAGTGTGAGTGCTGGTGCTAGGAGTGGGAGTGCTGGTGCTGGGAGTGCTGCTGGTGGCGCAGTTGCTGATGGGGTGTCTGGTGGTGGCGTGCTTGCTGGTGGCCAGCTTTTGGAGGCTCTTCCATTGGAAGAAGGAGAGTCCAGTCAGCACCAGCCAAGCTCTGACCCTAAACCTGCTCGGAAAAAACGTGTGGAGAAGCCACGTAATCCTCGCTTCAATGACCAGGAAAATAGGGCTCTTGTCACTGGCATTCTGGAGCACTATGACAGTCTCTATGGACATTTAGTAGGTAAGTGTAACTTTACATTTATTATTCAAATACATGTGATCCTAGGTCATCTGAGTTTTGTTCATATGCAAATATGGGTACACAATATCTTTCTATGTTCATTAGTGTGGAAACACAGCTTTTTATCATGCCTTACAAGGACAAATAAACACAGGCGGTCAATTTGCCAGAACTGCATACAATATGAATGCAACCTTGCTAACATGTATAGGTTTAGTAGTGAATGCTCATGTGCTTCACATATTACACATAAAACAGCATGTTTGCTATCTCTTGGAACAGCTAGTGTAGGAAACTGGTGCTTATATTATTATTAATTTACCTCATATCTTTTATATGTTTTTCAAGGGCGGACAAGTGCAGCAAGCAAAAAAGAAATGTGGGACACAATAGTCATTGGTGTCAATGCCTGTGGGAATAGTGTCAGGGACAAGTATCATTGTCGGAAAAGATTTGATGATATTAGGTCCAAATTGAAAAAGAAAATACAAGACCAACGCGTGCATGCTACTGGCACTGGAGGTGGGCCCACACCACAACGTCTCATATTGACTCCATTGGAGGAGCTGCTTCGGCCAAAATTACTTACCGTCGTCGTGGAAGGCTTGGCTGGTGACCGTGACATTGGAATTTATCCGTCACAATTTCCAGCAGGTGATAAATATTACTGTACTAGGCGTGTCGTTGCTTACAGTTATTCTGCATATTTACACTGCTTTTTATACTGTCTTCACAATATAAGCATACCTGCATCTATATATGTATATGTCTGATTCTGTATATATATATATCTTAAAATAGACATATATGTAGTAGTCCTACTAAAAGCAGTAACTAATATAGCACGTGCCATTGCGTGCTCATTTACATGTGAATACCCAAAATGCATAGCTGCAGTGGAAGCAATTGATGGTGGGCGAAGATGGGGAACAACAGGGTACTACACATGTGTAACACATGTTCATGAGAAATTATTAGTAGCTACAGGTACAGAACAGAAATATGTATCATATTATTGTGTATTTTATTGATTTTACTCCGACAAACATGACATTACTGCCTATTTTAAGCATGCATCAAAGAAATTGCATGTAACGGCCTACAAACATCACTGGCACTAACACATCTATAGTTGCTTATGAAAAGGTCCATTTTTGCTTAATGTCATATACAGACAGCATAATGAGGCACACGTATCATATGTTATGTCATTGTTTTCATAACTTAAACACTGCAGATGACTACTTAGCTCATCTACCATTGTGTTAAAGCAGCTGCAATTAATATCTCATCACAGCATACACTTCAACAGAGGGGGTGGGGTTCAGCACACACACTAATTACAGCCTCATTTCACGGTCAACTTAGTTCACACCATTTGCACCTGTTTCAAGTCATTGAAAGGTGTGGCTGATTAGGCTTTTTGGGGAAGGGAATACCTTTCTTACAACCTGAATAGCACAACTGAAGTTAATCACACTCATTTGAAAGCTTAACTCTAGCTACTAAATGCCCCAACAACTCATTACTTATCAAAGCGTACGTCACACATTAGTTCACTCATATCTATAGTTGAACTACTATCAAAGACACATTATCACACACTGCATGTGTTGTCTTGTTGAGTCACAGCCACATTCAGGTGTGCCACATCTTCGATTAATGTACCACACATATCCTCTACCAAAAACAACACTTTTTGCAATATGACCACCTTCATGATAACCATTGTGAATGGTCATCTCATGATAGTTATGTACATTATGATACTGATATCACTACACAACATATGATTTTTATGTACTCATTTAATCTATTTATCCTCACGCATTACTGCAGAAACATAGTATGTTGTATGTTAGGGAACTCAAAAATTCTAAGTACACAGGCATGTACTGTGTTATTACAACTATTTATGTTCACTTTCACACACATTTTCGGTTAAGGAACTGATGTTGTTAGTTAATCATAAATACAGAACATACAATAAGTGTTTGTTCAATATTTACACATGTAAATGTAAAACTTATGTTATTGTTATATATAGTTGCCCCTGGAGGACATGTGTCACCTGAGATGGAACAAGTGTCTTCACCTGGGTCAGCCAGCTCAACACTACTAGAAGGTGAGTGTATCATTTGCTGGCCATATAATATGTGCTCTTCTATATGTTATGTTGTCATGTGCATTATTTGTTTTGCACATCTTCTTTAAATAGGATTACTTAGTGTCAGTGCAAATTAAGTGTAAGGCAACATGTATTGTGTTAGTGATGTTAATTATCATGTAGGACTTCTGAGTTTAGAGCAACTTTTCATTCATTCATATTTCATACTGAGTCCAAACATTATTCGTAAGTCAAGGTAGTTTTTAATGAGGTTATAAAACGTATGCTAACATGTTAGGTGTTACTTAGGACACAGTACAATTACATAGTAACACAGCATACATTAACATGCCATTTAATAATGTGTACATTTCTTTTTAGAACATCATGGTGATGAGGATGATGAGTATGATGAGGATGACGCCACAGAAGAGACTGAAATACAATCATGTGACCATGAAGAGGTGCCAATAGAAACTGTTGTACCGCCAAATCGTCCATCAACTTCCACATACGATGCAATTGTAGCTTCAGAGGGAAAAATAGTGGACGCAGAAAATCGTCGCCATTCAGACATGATGACAGTGCTGGAAAGGATGATTGGACTGCAGGAAGAAACAGTATCACAATTGGCACATCTCCACAGAGTCTTCATTGAAGTGCCTAAACAGTTGCAAAAAATCAACACCTCATTCGAAGCATTAGTTGTTCAGCAAACACAAGCTAATTACTGGAGAATGACTAATGTACCACTATTCAACACCTCACAGGCAGGATCTGTTCATGCAGGTCAGTTTTCACCACATGCTTCTGATATTCATTCACCAGGCCCAAATGTTACCGGTCAAGTAGCAGACATTGCTGTGCAGGTTCCTGACGCCATCCTACCGCTGCCATCTGTACAAATTCAGCAGCTGACACCTACAAAGGAGGCCACAAAAAGAAAACACAAGCAGTTACTACTGACCAGTTTTTGGTCAAAAACAACAAAAGACACACATGAAACAGACCAACCATCACTTGTGCAGTGTCTACCAACTTGCTCACATGTGCCCACTGACACAAGCCCTGTCCGTGAACAGTCACTACCCAAAAGCCCTGTAGGTGAGTCGCTGCCCAAAAGCCCTGTAGGTGAGTCGCTGCCCAAAAGCCCTGTAGGTGAATCACTGCCCAAAAGCCCTGTAGGTGAATCACTGCCCAAAAGCCCTGTAGGTGAGTCACTGGCCACAAGCCCCGTAGGTGAACAGTCACTGGCCACAAGCCCTGCCCGTGAAGTGCCAGAGGCCACTCAAAGTGGCTCTGTTGTGCCTAAAGTTGGTGGCAAAAGAAAAAGGAAAATTCAAGAGACAACAAGCAGGCCTGTTACTCGCTCGCAAAAGGAACAAAAAAAATAAATGTTATAATTCAGAAAATATGTCTTTGGCCTTGTTTTGTTGACTTCAGATTATCTAATTACTATTGTATGTATGCTGAAGACTGTGTTGTTTCCAAACTTTCAACTATGTTCTTGTACACGTGAAGTTTTGGAAATGTTAACACTCATAATTAATTGTGTTATAAATATTTATGTTGTAATCGTCTGTTCAGTAATGGTCCACCAGGAGCCAGTTGCTAAGTTTAGAGAAGCTGCCATTGACTTTGCAGCAAAACATTGCATTTGGGTGTGTTAATTGATGTAAGAATTGCATATGCATATTAGTCACATGCAATTATAAAAACACCTAAGTAACTGCAAACATCTTTCTTGTACGTGTACAGCAGGATTATGTGTAAATTATTACTTACCTTTGCCTTGCTTGGCCATTGTAATTTTGTCCTTTAATCAGTTGTGTGTTCGTTTCTATAACATCTCAGAATGTATAATAATATATATACACACACACACACACACACACTGAGTGAGTGTGAGTGTGAGTGTGTGAGTATATATATATGTGTATGTATATATATATATGTATATGTGTATGTATATATATATATATATATATATACATATATATATATATATATATACATACATACATACATACATATATATATAGTACTATATAAACTGGTATACACAAACTAATACACTTCATGCTTCCTTGTGAAAACACTATTTTAATAATACAGGCCTAATGTTTGAGAAATATCCTAAGTATGAGACTCTAACAGTATTGTGCTTAAACAAATGTTTATTACTTAATTCAATCATGTTTCTCACCATTTAAATAGGTTTCATACAAGGTATACTTAATGCCATCAATGTTGTGTGTACTCCTGCAATATAAAAAAAAAAAAAATATAATATATAAATATATATATATTTTTATAAGAGATATATTTATATATATATATATATATATATACACACGTATTTAAACTCATGCAGACAGGGAGTTAACCAGACTTTCACATACACACAGAAATGTAAGCGGGGAAAAAAACATTTCTTTTTGCAGGTGTGTTTTTACTGATATGCCTGGCTAAGAAATATTTTCACACAGTGGCCTTTGTTAGTGTTCAAAAAAATACTATGTGAACGCATTCAAAGTCTAGGGATGTTTTTCACAAACGAGATAAAAGAAGGAGAAATGTTTCTCCCACAGTCCCATATCACGAACCACAACTGTTAACCCAATTAGACAAACCAATTCAATTGGCGTTTGAAATAAGGAGTCAAAGTAGTTAGTTTTGTTGACCTTGACAAGGAAAAACAGGAGTTTGTTAGCCATTCAGCACATTCATTTTGATGAGCAAATAACACAGACCTGCACACAGCTTTTGTGCTACTCAGACATGGCTGATGAATTCGTTAACAATATTAATCCCCTTTTAGGGTATAAGTACATGATCTGTGAAGCCATCTTGAACAGTCGCGGACAGAAAGCAAGCACACGCCAAATCGATGATTTCATTCGAGCAAAATATCCTTATTACCAAGACCGTAAGCATGCACGGAATTTTAATTCCTCAATAAGATTCACTTTATCAAGTAATGACTTTTTTGAACGTGACCAGGATAAGCTACAACACACCTATGGTTTCTGGAAGATTGCCCCGGAAAAACAATTTCTCCTGAAAGACGGCACTTATATTGTCGTGAAAGGCATATTTATTCCTAATGGCAATAGCAATGTATCCGCTACTACTGATCCGTTTGAATCGATACGTGCTGCAATATCTGCAGCCTCCATTCCTGAAACCCACATTGTACAAGAACAAAAGTACTATGATTATGTACCAAGCCTTTCAGCTGAAAATGCATTGGAATGGGAACCCGAAGAAATGAACCTACCTCCCGACCAATTATTTGAAGAAAGCAGTGGCGATTCCTATGAGCGCATCCTGGAGCAGATATGTGCCATACTGGATTCAGCGGTTGGGTTAAGCGTGGATGAAAATGCCTTGCATTTCTGGAGCGACCAGTTGCAGCCAGGCGAAGAGTTAATTCTAGAAGAATGGTAAATATAACAATCGTTATGCGTTGACTCTGCGTTTAAATTTTTTTTTTTTTTGTAACCACCATTTTCACTTTCAATGCGTGGATACAGCGTAACATTGCAGACTGCATAACATGTAGCGATCACAAAGAAATTGTTTCCTAATACAATATAGTAGGACCTGAAAGAGTAGTACACATTGCTGACGGAATAAATATACGTACTTTCCTATCCCTTTAAACATATTAGCAACATTTTTCCATTACTCTAACACATACCTGTTTTGTTATCATGCAACATCTACAACATTGAAAACCGGGTCCACCACGTATGACGTGGGACCCTTGTCATGGGCCAAGGCGTCCTTAAAAAGGATTAGTGATGTAAGTCCCGCCCCCAAGCGACGTGCGCGCCTCAAAGCCTATTGGCTGTCATGTTTTGTTATAGTAACGGTAACTGCAGTGTGTGATGCGTGCGGCTCAGTGTTTGTAGGCGTACCCTGGGCGTTAGCCGAATGTTAATTGAGTGGGAGGAGTGTTAGCGTGCGTTTCACGCTGGCTTAACATGACGTCACACGTATTGCATTTGCGCATTGTGTTATCGGCCGTGCTTTCTGTTCAAACACGTCTGTTTAAAAAGAATACAGATGTACTCGTTTAGAACGAATGTAGTTTCGTCTTCATTGTATTTGAAATAAAGATGTTATGTTTACTGGTATTTTCAACATGTATTGAACGCACAACGTACGCTTTGTTTTGCGCATGCGCTAACAGTTAGTGGAGCCAAGCGTGAAGTGCGTGCGCACACAAAGATGTGCGCGCACATCTTTCAGTATACAGGCAACGTTCACTTCTTATACATAGTTATGCCTGCTACAAATTTAAAGAAACATTACATACTGATGAACAGTTTTACTTCTAACATATAAGTGACTGACGTGTGTATCTACACAATCATATAGAGCTGCGTAACGCGTTGTCACGGATGCATATCTAGTAAGGTGCCATATTTGACCATCATGTGTTTGCTGTATTTCAGAGATGTCGGGGAAGATACAATCGGATCAATGTATGATTTCAGAAGAGTCTACCTTTATATGAGATGATTGTGAGGAGGAGCCACCGACTACTATACTACATATGGAACTAATTTTATATTGCTTGCAGCGCTTATTAACAAACAATTAAAAATGTGATACCCTTATGCCTATATTGCATAAGCACTTAATTAACATAATGATGTTGCAAAATAGTGCTTCATGAATTTTTATTGAGTGTTCTTTAATGACTACTAACATTTTATGACATGGTGTGTTTTATATATAACAACCATTCCCACTCTGCTAACACATTTGTGTATTCTAATATGTAATGGAACGTATGACTGTCGAAACTATGTAACAATAATAATAATAATATGAGCATGTTCATGTATAGGGCTGCTAGTTGTACGCAGCGATTTACAGACACATGTTTCAGCCTGAGGTCCCTGGCCCGTGGAACGTACAAATGTTTTTTTGCCGCATGAGGCACAGGGAGATAAAGTGACTTGGCCAAGGTCACAAGGAGCCCACACCGGGAATTGAACCAGACTCCCCTGCTTCAAACTATCAGTGCCAGTGTGTGTCTTTACTCAGTGAGCCACTCCTTCTCCCAATGTAAAGGACACTTACAACCAAGTAGCCATTTATTTTTAAAATCTCTTGTTACATGGGTATGTAGATAAAATGGTTTGGGACTGTAGCAAATAATGTTACTGGCCAGATGTTATGGTCCCCTCCAATGCATGATGTTCAGAATATGACATCACCATCATGTTATGAAGTACGTTTCTGTGTATATTTCATTAACCTAACTAACTATAGTTTACTGTGTTTATTAATCGTTTAGAAATACATAGTATAGTCAATATGATGATATAAGCTACCATAATAAAGCTGGTGTTATCATTTGTCGGTGTTATACATGGATCCTACACCAATTGATAGAGACACAAACAGTTGTCTTAAAAAGTGTGTCTATGCTAGTGATGAATGTGCTCCCGTAAGTAAACAAATAAGTACAGTTATCCCCTTTTCTCCAACCACCTCTATATTACATTAATGGAAATTATAAGGAAACATACATAAAATGTGATGAAATGTGAGTAATCATTTTGTAATACAATGCACATGAAAGCTCAAGAGTAGCTAAATGCATATACATGATACAGAAAGTACATATATGTAACATTTGTGTTTAAACCAATATGTTGGGTTTTTAGTTCCAATAATTATAGGAAGATTGAGGTAGCCACATCTTATGAGAGATGTCAGCAAATATACATACCATGATCAGTCATACTGCAAATATACCTATAATGCAAAGGAACAATATATAAATTGCAAACATTGACATGCCATCTTCAGTACCGTAAAGAACACATCAAAGTGTGTATTTGGTGTTAAATGTGCAACACCATGTATATTTCATGACATTCAAAATGTAAATCAGCCTGGTGTACACATCATCTGGATGTACATGTTACACTGCACCAATAACATTGTATGTAAGCATACTAGAAGCATGAATGATTATGGGCATAATATGTGTTTTGTCTTAGCATAAGGAATAACACAATGCTAAAATATTATTGCTTTGTTACCCAAGTTGTATTCACATACACACAACTAAAGTACAATTGAAGAGGGATTATATAACCTGTGCAACAATAACATACCGGTGCCACATCCCTTTGTGCACACAGCAGAGAAAAGAAAGGTGTGCAACCCATATTCATCTGTGTCCTAACAGAAGGTTATATAAAGAAACATTATTGTTAATATAACATAATTAAACTATAAAAGTAGTACTAGGAACATATGAGTTTGTACTTACAAGAAAAAAATGAATTGATGAGATTCTGTCGTGTCTGGCCACCACTGGCTGTTTGTTCATTTTCAGCAGCTACATGGGTGGGATGCTCGTCTACCAAAGCCTCAGCTAGGTCTGACTGTACATTGTGCCTGAGTGCAACATTGTGCAAAATGCAACAGGCAAGGATAATATCAGACACTTTTTGAGGCTTGTATAGAAGAGCCCCACCAGTTCTGTCCAGACACCTAAACCTGGTCTTGAGTAGGCCAAATGTCCTCTCTATAACAGATCTTGTAGATATATGGGCTGCATTGTACCTCTCCTCTGCTTCAGTTTGAGGGTTTAGCACCGGAGTCAAGAGCCACGGCCTAATTCCGTATCCTGAGTCACCTATAATGAATGGAGCACACATAAGCTGACATTAGTGATCAAATTGTACAATGCCAACATTCCTAAATCAACATGTGTTTTGTGTTAGAACATGTAAATATGTACTCACCCAGCAGCCAACCAGGTTCAAAATGTCCCTCTTCGAACGCATGGAAGACTGAAGAGTTCCTCAGGATAGAGGAATCGTGACTGGAACCAGGGAACCAATCAGATTCACCGCAGATAGCACTAACCTCACTAACCATTCGATTTTATATATTAAGATATATATATACATATATAGATATGTGTATGTAACTATCTCTCTGTACATAGGGTGTTACAAAAATGGTTATGGTGGCCATTCTGTGGTTTCACTATGAATTTTGTGATGTTTGTCATGGATGATTAGATGAACAGTGAAAATACAAAGCCCTCGTTCAGTCCTTACCTTAGCTCCTGGCACCGTTCTCCAATTATCATAGACTGTCACAAGAGCTCTTCACTCCTCTCTCCCCCTCCCCCATATATGATATATTAATAATACACATGAATATGAAAAATATATATATAAAGTATAAATATAACCAAGATTAATTGGAGAATGATCAAGTACTTTATCCCCAAATTAAATGCAACCTGTACATATCATGTTCCCTATTTTGTAATATATCCAATAAAGCATTATTAATATTAAAATAAACCTTCATATAAGACCTGTAATGGAGGGGAGAGGAAAGGAAAGGGGGGAGAAGGGACACGAAGGGGTGTAGAGGGGAAGGAAACTGGAGAGAATTCCTCATAAAACTGTGAAACATGGGATATTGAAGAAGTCTAAGAGGAAATTGTGCAGGGCCACAAAACAACCACAATGACCACTTCATGGAAAAAGATCCATAAGGATCTTCCAAACACTATGTACATGTGACTGTCAGGAAATTGCCCTGACTTATATTTTCCTGATCTCCCTCTTTCCCAGTTCTTTTCTCTGTCCACCGGGTGTTCTGCTGTTTTCTGTCTGCTCTGGGGTTCCTCTGTCTGTCAGTCTCCTTGTTGCTCCTGTCCTCTGTCTTTGTAGTTTCCTGTACCTCTCTTGCCTTTGTTTTGTGTCTTGACTCCTTATGCCCATGTCCAATGATCCTGCTTATGCTTATGCTTCTGTTCCTTGTGAAGTCCTGATTCATTTTAAAGGCCCTTGCTAGTGTTCTGGCCTGTCCCCGTTTTTTTCCTGCTTGTGAGTCCCTGGTCTTAGTTCCTGCACCCCAGTCTCAGTTTCTGCTCCCTTCCCTTGCTTCTGCCTTCCTCTTGCCAACCCCTGTCTAGACCCTGATGATCCTTGCTTGCCACCTGCCACAGACTCCTGCCTGGACCCCGACCTTCCTGCTTGCTGCCTCCCACCGAATATACATAGGAAACGTGCACACACTGCTCAACCTTAATATTCGAATATTATAGGTAAAAAGTGGTGCATGGGAAATGGTAACTTGGTGGGTAGGATTGGTCAGAGATGACCAACAGAAAGAAATCCCAATTAGTTTGCACTCAAACTAAATTATAACTTGAGTATAGATAATTATTTACAAACCATAGGGTACCAGGAGGTTTAAAAACACAAACAAAAAATTATTATTACTCTATAAATAAATACACACTAATGAAATCTATTAACTAATTAAAGAATCTTAATCTCTAAAGATAGTGCGACGGAAGCAGGTCGACAAAACCAGTGTGGGGTGATAGATTTAGAACAAGTGTAGTATTAAATGTACTGTCACGGTCGGTCCTGTAAGTGTGTGAAGTGCATATATTCAGAACTTATCAGTATAGTCTGTATATAGTAAATCAACCGTGTGCCAATGGGCTTGGTATACCCGGCTGATTACACTTCATGCGACTGACTAATGTATCACCAGGACCTGTCTAGTGCGTCACTATACAGTTGCATCTATATGCCCTTAAAAGTGTATACTCCTCAAAGATAGGGCATAGTAATCCATGAGTGTGCAATGGTCATATAGTGCGCTAAATATCACCTCGTTTCCGAGATGTAACTGTGAGTCAATGGGGATGCTCACGCTCCGTCTTAAGTCCAAGAAAAAAAACTGGATGACGTCAACGGTCGGCGCGTCGCCTGACACCCGACGATCGTTTCACGCCACTTTGCGCTTCTAAGAGGGGAGAGGTTACATTGCCCTCTATGGTATGTATTTATACCACTCCTGGGTGCCAGGATAGGGGCGTAATTATAATAACGGAGTCCCCTTTCGTTATGTTGCCTCAGTTGATAACTGATTAGATGGCTCTTAATATTATAGCCATATCGATTAGTATTAAATTAGCCGCACAGATTGAATAAGTGGGTAGTACATATGACTCTTCGTGGGAGTGAAGTAGTAGGTAAGTCTGAGAGTGATACGTGCATACATGCACTATTGGACCTGCAACAATAGGTTTTGGGTTCTGGTGTATGTGGAGTAATTGGAGACCGCAGATAGATATAGACGTAAAACATGCTAACGGTATATTGCTAAGGTATATCTCTATGCGTCGCGGGATGTACAATATCTCCCATAAAAGTTATGTCGGTTGGTAGGTTAAAATCAGGGCTAAATTGCCGTGTGTAATGCCCTAGTGCCATAAATACCTATAGATGGTTAATTAGTTAGACATATCGTGGTCACAATGTTGTATATTGTACATATATATGTGCCATAGGTACAAAGAGGTAGTGTATGTAAGGTTGTAGGAATGACCCTATCTGTTGGACGCCCAAAGGGTCAATGTACGATCCTTATAGTTCTTAAAAGATATTTAAGCTGACATAGAAGGTATATTATGCAGTGGGGTCCCACTTATATGTAAAATCTAGCCTACTGCGGATATATACATGTGGGTTAGTGACCCTAGCCCATTACAAATAAGGGATGGGAAGGTTGATAAACTAGCAATTCCAGTATGTTTGAGACTTGCGGATGAGCATATTATATATATATGTACCTTAGGGTACTGGGGACGAGGAGAAAGGATGTATATTGAGTGTTTAGGTAGTGACAGCTAAGTGTTTAGTCCGCCCAAGGGTCAATACGGTCTGGCCTAAGTATTAAGTAATATTTACCTGGGACTGTGTTCAGATGTTAGATGAAGGGTGAATAGATGAATTCCTCATTCAGTCCTAGAGGGATGAGGGTCTTAACGGTATATCTATTTACACTTTTGTAGGAGTAACCTATTCCAGTCCCCCTTCGTGGTCCAAGTAGTACCAATTCTATCCCTGCGAAACGTAGATGTTAGAAACACGCCTCGGAACACCATGACATGTCTGGCCAGAGGGGTATCTTGTTTATTGGATATGGATCCAGGTGTCCAGGATTCTTACTTTAGCTGGCGAAAAAGTTTTACCCACATACATTTTGTTGCATGGAGCACGTGATGATTTATCTATAACTCCTTTGCTATTGCAATTTATGAAATTGTGGATTTGGAATGTATTCTCTTTGTGTGGCGTAAATGATGTTGTGGGAGGGCATGGGGATAATGCCTTGCACTTACCGCACGGGAAGTATCCAGCGGTTGTGGTCAAGCCACATCCTTGTTTACGTCTATATCTACTGGGGTCTCTACCAATTAGCCTCCCACATTACACCGACCCAAAAACTATATGTTTGGATGTCCATATTAGTGCTGTGATGCAACGTCGCAATCTATACTACTACTTACGGACTCGCAATAAGAGTTATAGTACTACCCACTTACTTCAATTCATGCATGGTTTCAATACTAATCGATATGGCTCCATTTTTTTCATTCGGTGTGCCCTTTTTTCGTACTTTCTCAACCCTCCCGCCGTCTAGTTACTTCTTTCCCGTCCTCCCACCGTCTCTTACTCCCCGCCCCCTCCCTTCCTCAGCCCATCCTGCATCCCCCCCTCCCTCCACCATTTTTTTTCTTCTACTTTTCGGTTTGCCCTTCCTCATCTCTCCGCTCCCTTTTCGTCGTTTTCCTCTTGCCCCCGATTTCCTCTTCTTTCTATTCCCCCGTGGGCCGCCTTACCCTTGTCTCCTGCTTGTCCGTCCTTCGGGGGTTCATACGTCTTTCCCCCCCCCATTCCATTTCTACCCTCTCGTTCTCTTTTTTTTTTTTTCCTTTCCCGATCTTTTTCGTTTACTCACTCCCCTCCTTCTTTTTTTCTTCTCTCTCCGCTGGCTTGTTCACGTTGTCCTTTCCCCCCTCTCTCCCCCACCGCTCCGCATCTCCCGCCGTCCATCCCCTACCTTCGCTTCACCATCCGTTTGCTTCATTATTTCTTTATACTGCCCCACCACTACTCCCCCCTTTTTCTGTCCTCTTCTGTCATTCTTCGTTTCCACTAATCCTTTTCGACTCATCCCCCTTTTCTTCCTGGCCTCCTCCTCCCCTCCACTTTCTCCCTCCTTCCTCCTTCTCTCCATACCTCCCCCCCTCTCCCTATAATATAAGAGCAATCTAATCAGTTAATAAAACTGAGGCAAACTAACGATAGGGACTCGCGTTATTACAAGTACGCCCTAATCCCGCCCCCCCCCATGTATAAATACTACCATAGAGGGCATGTACACTCCTCCCCCTTGAGAAGCTCAAGAGGCGTGAAACGATCGTCAGGCGACGCGCAGACGATGACGTCAGCCAGTTTTTTTCTTGGAGCTTGAAGACGGAGCGTGAGGCATCCCCATTGATCCAAGAGTACATCTCGGAAATGGGTGATATTAGCGCACTGATAGACACATGACACTATGGAGAGACTATCCTATCTTGAGGAGTATACACTTAAGGGGCATATAGATGCAACCTGTATAGTGACGCACACTAGACGGTCCTGGGTATACATTAGTCAGTGCGGAAGTGTAATCAAGCCGGGTATCCCAAGCCCATGTGGCACACTGGTTGAGTTACTATATACAGATATACTGATAAGTTCTGAATATAGTGCACCTTGTACCCACTTACAGGGACCGCCTGTGACAGTATATTAATACACACGTGTTCTCTAAACCTATGACACCCAGACTGGGGTTTGTCGACCTGCTCCGTCGCAGCTTATCTTTAGAGATTTTAAGAATGTACTTTTAAATTAGTTAATAGATTTCAATTAGAGTGTATTTATTTATATAGTAATAAATAATTTTGTTTTGGTGTTTTAAAACCTCCTGGTACCCATATGGTTTGCTAAATAATATCTATACTCAGAGTTATAGTAGTGCAGTGCAACACTAATGGGATTTCTTTCTGTTGGTCATCTCTGACCAATCCTACCCACCTGCCTCCCACCGAACCCTGCCTGTGACCACAACAAAACACACCCCCTGCTGTTCTGGCTACCGACGTCCTACCCGCTCCATTAGTCTTCCCCTTGACAGTGACATAACAAAAATACATTCCTAGAAACATCTAAGGGATTTTAAAGAAAGGAACCTAGATCCTATTCTGAATTTAGACATAGGGGAATGCGAGTTTTTAGGCATACAGAAGGGTAATATGGTGCTCAAGTATGTAGTCCCATTAATTGTAATAGTAGCAGTCAGTAATGAAGTAACCTCCTGGGACTTGAATACAGTACAACTATAAGAAGGGCTCCAGTTGCCCTGAAGGCAGGGGTAGTTGCATGAAAACACCCACCCCTAACCTCATTGGGCTGGCCCCCAGTAGTACTCACGAATGATAATGTAAATCACCAGGGTTACTCACAATCTGCGTGCTGTCGCCAGAGGGTAGAATCCAGTACAGAGTAGGTTGAAGCAACGCACAGCAAAGAGGGGGTGACAGCAGGTCTGGCAAAAATCTTCTTTATTATGGAAGCATTAAAATGTGGAAAGCAGCCTTCCACATTTTAATGCTTCCATAATAAAGAAGATTTTTGCTAGACCTGCTGTCACCCCCTCTTTGCAGTGCGTTGCTTCAACCTACTCTGTACTGAATGCGAGTTTTTAGCATGAATATCCAGAATAACTTGTGTCGGTCAAGAACATTGATTCTGTCTCCCCCTCTAATTGAGGGTAGCACATGTTCAAAACCCATCAATTAAAAAGTATCTAAACTTCCCAAGCTGCAAGGTGAAAAATGTTGAGAAACAGGGTGTGTGAAGATCCCTCTTGGATATGAGATGTCCGTGTTTGCTTATCCTAACTTTTTGGGCTCTGCTAATATGCCCCACAAACTTCTTCCCACAGCCAGAGGTCAACAACTAAACAAAAAATCTGGTGTTGGAATTGATAAAAACACATGGTATTGTATTGTTGACCCATCTCTGTTGAAGCAAACCTAGTGGGAGGTTTCATACATGTACACATTTTGCAATGATGACATCTGAATGAGCCCTAGGTGATACATAATTGGCAATGGTCATTGCCCTCTTGAATACAAAACTCGAGTCCCCACTTAAAAATACGCTTAACGGCTGGATATACCGATAGAACATTCCAGTGATGTTTTATAATATTTTTTATTTGGTCAGCTTGTGAGCCAAACTAGGTAATAAAGAGTGGTACATCTTGGTAGAGACTATTGGTAGAGACTATTTTTCCTATTACTCTGGCAAATGGTGGATCTCTCCAAAAGTTTGATTTCCTCAAAGGCACAAGCTAGGTCTACATGTGTGTAGTCTCTAGCTCTAAATATGACATATACATCTTTTTATTGTATAAGGAAGTCACTGTCAGAGGATCAATTCCTCCTCAATCTCGTAAATTGCCCTTTTGGGATTCCCCTTAACAGGGGTTTCGGGTGGCAGTTGTCAGCTCATAAAAATGTGTTGCCTGAATTTCTTTGCAGAAAATATCCATCTGAATGTTCATATTAAGGTCTATAAATAATGACAAATCTAAATAATGAATGTGCTGATAATCATAGTTGTGAGTGAAGTGCAAATTTAAATCATTATGATTGAGGTGATCAATAAATAATAACAGTGAACTAACATCCCTATTCCAAATAAAAATGAGATCATCTATAAAACGCCTATAGAAAATAATATGATCTCTGAAGGGATTCCCATCTCTAAACATGTGGAGCGACTCTCACCAAGTCATAAAATGATTGGCATAAGAGGGCGCAAAGCTGGTGTCCATAGTTGTCCCACGTGCTTGGACATAGAAAACCCCATCAAATAAAAAAATAATTGTGCGTTAATAAAAAGGGAATAGCATCTAAAATAAAGGTGCCCTGTGAAGGTAATATATCCGACTGCTCTAAATAATACCTGACAGTTGCTATCCCCTGTTATCATAGTATAAACAGAGGTCATGTCAAGCGTGACACAAATAAAGTTCCGTTCCCAACTTACACAGTCAAGTTATTTCTGTATGTGCACCTTGATAAAGCGCTACAGCGTACAACACATAGGTGAGGTGTATAGTTTAATTTTTTAAGATGACCCAATACATTTTCACTTTTTTATGGGATCACATCTCTTTGTATTCCTTTCACTATTTTCCAATCATAGTGCCCCATTTTCTTCACAAAGTTTCTTGCTTCAATTCCAAAGATATTGCACACAGAATACCCCAGGACCCATGGGATGGATGTCGGGCGCTGTACTATAGAAGTATATCCATCTGTGATCATTAGACAGCTTACCCGGTCACCCTGGATGCCTAAAGGAAGGTATGGATATTTGATGGGTGCTGTTATATCTGGACAATGGATGTGTTAACCTATATTGCTGTGATATGTGAGTGTTTCCAAGCGAGCGTTCCCTCCATTCCTATATAAGCCTGATATATATCCATTAGGGATATATCCAGGGTATTTTTAGTTTGAAATGCATATATGTTTCTTATTACATGTCTATTATTCATGGTTCTGAACACCATACGGTTTCTGGACTTAATTTCTGACATTCCCGAAAGACCTTGGCATTAATCTGGGCGTTAAGCCAAGTGCCTGGGCGTATCACCAAATGCCATTCATAATAATATCTTGTACTTTATAATTTACAATAATAGAATATTAATCAACTCTCTACACTTAGAAAAACTGGTAATTGAAACCAAAAAAAGAATTGTTCTTCATTTGTCTGTATGACAAATATATATATTATATATATATATATTTTTACCTTATTAAATCTTAAATCATTCAATACTATAGAGTGACATGATATATCACTCCACAATAAGGAAAGATGATTATTTCACACAATCCCAGTAAATTGTGATCTCTTTAAAACGGAGGAACAGAAAGAAATAGAAAGGGAAAGGGGGAGCCCCTTATGGAAATCGCAGAACACAGAAATTATAAGACCAATCAGAAAATATATATATACTTCCGATATTCAGTCAAATAATCAAATGTGTTCCTAAGCAAATTATACCTTTCTGACACTGATAACAAGATATATACTAGTGTTTGTTGTTTTCCCACTCTTGGGGAAATAAAAATGATTAGACTTAGACTTTTAACAAGTCTTAATACTATTATAATGCATTAAGAAAAAATGTAAGCATTCTTTTGCATTTCTCTAATTTCTTTCTTAATTGAAGGTTAACTTGCAGGTCATGTTGCGTGTATACACTTCAGAAAGGGAGGGGAAGTTGGGTTTATCCTTCATGCTGTTTGTAACCAAACAGCAGAGAGTTGTGATTCAATATGAGAGTTGTGATTCAATATAATCGCTTTGTAATTCATTATTAACCCGTCATTTATACCACCTCCTTGATAATTTATTAGGAACTGTTCTCTTTTCCCTCACAGGTTTTGTCCACTTGTTGAATGCCTTATTAGGTTCACTCAATTTTTCCTATTTTTCATTTACTCCATCCTTAGTTAATTTGACAGAATGATATAATGTTTCATTTTGGTTTCTGGATCTATAGGTTCCATAGTTTTGGGAATTTGAGAGCAGACGTGTACTTGATCTCTGAGATACTGATTTTGAAGCTATAGTACTGGGCATTTTTTACAGGTAGGATTGGTATAACAATTTTTAATGCAAGTTATCTTGACATTTGGAAGATATCATCTCTTGCTCATAGATTAACACCATAATGGCCAAGACCTGAATTTTTTTTTTTTTTTTTTCGTTATGGGTGCCAAATTTATTTTCATCAATTTCTTTCAAAACATTCATAACTCGTGCATAGAATAGTTGAATAATATCTGGTTACTTACGTACTCTGAAGCGTCAATAAAAGGACCACCCAGAAGCTAACACGTGTGTACTAGTGATTATCCCTGTCAGTTCAACAGAAGTAGGACACCTACACAAATGCTCTTGCCTAGCATTTTTAAATTTTGGAGCGCTTCGGCCTATTTAATTTTGTTCCACGGCCCGATAATTTCTCCCAGAAGTTGCTGTTCAAGAAACCTAGGGGTCTATACAGTAAGCGGCGAAAAAGCACTTTCGGCAGGGGTTTGAACTCGCCATGTTTTTGGTGAGTTGCTTTCACAGTATAAAGGAAGGCCCGAATACCTGCGAGAGCAATATTTGTCTTAATGGCGAGTAGCCGGTGGAGAGAAAGTCTGCCTATCGGGAAAGGCTCCCCTGGCGAGATCTGTCTGCAGCAGAGAGATCCGCCTCTCTCTGTGCAAATCTCGCCGGAAATTATTATTTTTTTAAATAAAATTTTATTCATCGTGTAGATGTACAGGTGGTCTACGGAGCTGAACCGCGTTGATTTAAGGTCCGGGGACTCCCTGCTTTCCGAGATACAAACCCCGTTATGGGGTGCCGGTATCACTCTGCATTTAAATGTCCCGATCACGTGACCATGGGATGTAAACAAAGCAGAGGGATAACGGGGCCTGTATCTCGGGAAGCAAGGGGTCCCTGGACTTAAAACCAATGATGTTCTGCTCCGGAGACCCCCTGCTCATCTACACTAGAGTCAAAACACACATATCAATAAACAATCATTCATTACCGCAGCGGCTATCCGCTATGGTAATGAAGCTGCAAAAATGTCATTTTTATTAATAGTGTGCTGGTGTGTTGTGTATTGCAATGTTTATTGGGGGCAATTGTCCCCAATAAACATGCTATTGTGACTTAACCCCTTCATTGCCTTATCTAATAGCCTAAAGGCATTAAGGCACAATAGCATGTTTATTGGGATAATTGCCCCCAATAAACATTGCAATACACAACACCCCCCCCTGTGCCCCAACAACCCCTAAATCCCCTAACATACATAACATAGTTTAATTGTTTGGGGATGCACGGGAATTATACTACAGGCTGGCGGTGGCCCTAGGGTGGTCCCCGCAGGTGCCCGGGGATAACCCAAGGGCCACCGCCGGCCTGTAGTATAATACCCCCTTCACCCCCCCCACTAGCCACAATTAAAACACTACACAGAACAGCCCCACTAACCACCTCCTAGGCCCCACAATAAACATTACCGTATTTAATAAACATTAATGCATAACCCACCCACCCCCTGTGCCCCCCCATATAAACATGATTTATTATTTTACATACTGGGTTAATACCCAAGGCCTACAGTAGTCCCCGGTGGTCCCGATGGGTGTCGGCAGGTCCCACAGTACACCAGAGGAAGGTGTCCACAGGGCCTGGGGGTTTCCGGGAGGTTCCCAATAGGCACCGTTGGCCTCCAGGTGGTCCCCGCGGGTCACCATGGGCCACAAAGGTGTCCAGAGGTGGGCCTGCAGTTGTCTGGGGGTCCCCGGGTCATCCCCATAGGTGTCTGAGGCCTTTGGGTGGTTCCGACGGGGGTCTGGGTGCCCTCTGGTGTTTTTTTATTCTTGTGCCTTGTGTACTTTTTTGCAGCACCGGAGGGCAGGGACGGGGTGAGGATGAGGACAGCCTTCATCGTGGGTGCCTGGCAGGGGTGAGTGCAAGATATATTTATTTTATTTCTGCTGCTTCGTGTATTTGAAATGGGCAAATGCATTATTATCCAAGGCTCAACAAAGTATCCGGACGTTCCTCCTTCTCCTTCCGTGCAACCCAAAACTGGAACAACCTACCAGAGACTCTCACATCCACCACCAGTTTAAGTTCTTTCAAATCTAAGGCTGTCTCACATTTTAACCTGGTCTGTAACTGTTTCATACGCTCATAATATATATTTTCTTTAACTGTGCACGCAATGTCTTGTATATAATGTATACCCTGTTCATTTATGTAACTGTACTTGTAACCATGTATTATTTGTTTTACTCTGTGCCCAGGACATACTTGAAAACGAGAGGTAACTCTCAATGTATTACTTCCTGGTAAAATATTTTATAAATAAATAAATAATATGTGAATTAAAGTAATTTTGCCCATTACTGTACTGTATGTGATAGGGTGTGTGTGTGTGGGGGGGGGGAGGGTTATTTATTTTAAAGTATGTAGTTTAAATTTATTTTTGGGGGCACAGAATTTGTACTGCAGGCAAGCGGGGACCCTCAGACCCTCGCGGGGACCACCCGAGGGCCACACTGGCCTGTAATATAATTCCAGAGCAGAAAAAAAAAAGTACTGTATGTTAGGAGGTTATTGGGGTTGTTGGGGGCACAGGGGGGGGGGTAGTGTATTTGATATAGTAATGTTTATTGAGGGCCTAGGAGGTGGGTAGTGGGGCTGTAGTGTGTATTGTATTTATTGTGGGTAGCGGGGGTTGTTGAATGGGGTATTTGTCGCTTGGTGGGTGTTTAGACCTTGCAGGTGGGTAGCGGGACAGGTTGAAGGGGTTAACTCCACCTGCAGTCCTCTCGCAAGGCCTAAACACCCACCAAGGGACAAATACCCCCTTCACCCACCCCCGCTACCCACAATAAGCGTGGCATGGGTGGTTAACCCCTTCATTGCCTAAGCAGTTAGCCTCCCCCACAGGCTGTAGCTGCCCCCAGTGTGTTTCCCTCATTAAGCAAATTGCGGGACTATTTAAGAAGCTAGGACAGGTCTACTTTCCATACACTAAGCCCCTGAGGAAGCGGAGGTATCCGTGAAATGCATAGGGCGGAGCTCCCATATCCACATATATCCCTATGTCATCGTGGTCTGACATGCACATGCGTGCGCAATCATCTCTTGGAGGACGTTTGCTCAGTCTTTGGTGGTCTGCCTGGGATTTGTTGCCTGGAGCCCGCTGCACTAACAACACAAGTGGGCGTAGCAACTTCAGGGCGGATACCAAACAACGAGTTGGACACCAGTAGGAGGGGATTGGCCGAGAGAGACCCGCGGAGTCGGAGGAGCCATCTGGCCACTAGCTGGTCTGGAACGAGTGCCAACGGGACTTCCTAGTCTGCAGAGTACTGACTACAACCCCAGTAAAGAATGTATAGAAGGCGCATTTCCTACTGTCTTCCTGTAAGTAGGATTCTAATTTTCGCAGACGTGAGGAGTGGATTCATTTGGCTAATAGCACATCTTTTTTATAAATCATTATTAAATGTTTTTTTTATCTTCCTTTCTGGATCTTTTTTCCTACCTCTGAGGAATTATATGTTCCTTATTTATGTAGTTTAGCCTGCTTTAGTTTAACAGTATTACACTATGTTGTTTTTTCTCTTTTCTTACATATGCTGAATACCATCACTTCATGCACGTATGGATTAAGTTGGACTTCTTCCTTGTATATCACAATCTCGGTGATATTGTTTGGTTTAATTTTATTAGCACTATAAGCAGTTGATGTTACAATTGCTCTTATTATATTTTTATGCGCCGTCTATTACTGTTTTTTCATACACACAATGATACACAAACTACAGCAAAAAGACACACTTACTTGGGAACTGGGTACACAATTAAACTCTCCCAGGTTCATGGAAATCTACCTAAGTATTTTCCTCTGACTGAGATTTAGCCTGAATGTCCTGGAACTGAAATTGGCCTGCAGTTCCAGGCGCCACCCCTCCTTTCTCTCCAGATCTGGAATTTGACTCACTGGACTTTGGTGCTTAGAATCTTGGAGAACTACAAGTATGATTTGCGCAAGGGGTTATAATACCGCGAACTTTCATTCACAGCATACTACCCCACTATCAGACGTGTGAGAATCTTCTCAGCAGCCAATCAGAGCAGGGCTCATCTGGCTGATGATGTCAGAGAAAGGGGCATGACTATTTGCCGGGAAGGCTCCGCAGAGTCTGACAGAAACCAAATGGCTGTTAGGGCCTTTTCCTCTGCCCCTCCTTGCTACCAAATGACCCGAAACCTCCATATCCTGGATTCCCCTTGAGGGCAGAGGGCTAGGTAGACATCATGTTTCCTATGCAAATGCTTGAGGCTGACTGCATGGATTTTTAAACATACAGTATAACACCCACTGAACCATACTTTAATAAAGTATAAACCTTGGGGAACCTTATATATGTAAGGGAAATTAGTTGGGGATATCTGGGCTCGAAAACCAGGCGTCTGGGAGACACGATGGAGCCCCAATGTAATTCACCCCGCAAACCCACAAATAGTGCCTGCACACTGGGGAGAATCAGGGATCATACAGTAGCTGGGCCCACGAACTCCTGCATACAAAAGGAATACATTTTCACCCCAATATCCCACCTAAAACTTACACTCCCAAAATCTGGAGTTTCTACGACACAGGGAACCCCAAATGCCCCTAAACAGGTCAGGTTTTTCTATACTTTACAGGGGACTTCCATAACCCACAAACCCAATACAGGTTCTGGGAAATGGCACTAACTGGGGTATCCCTATATTACCGAGGGATCCCCGCAGTTACAGAAACACTTTTCATCCCTGTGTCTCATTTTACTGTGCACACGCATATATGTACTTAACCCACTTTGTCAACAAAATATACACTTTAAAAACCTAAGTCTGCCTGGTATGGGAAATAGAGTAAAAAGCTGCACGTTATTTTTCACTACCCATTAACCTAGGAACCCCTTGACTGTTTCAGGGACACCTCACATCCCTATGCCCCTTTTAACTGTCTGGTCTGTGCTGAAGCAGGGAACCCCTAGTGGTTAGTCACGAAAGCGTTTTCAAAGGGAGATATTACTGAGACAATGTGTTTACATGCATCCAGGAATCTGAGCTGATTCCTGGGTACATTTTTAGGGGAACCAGCAACTCTGGGCCCTGACTAGATACACTGGCGACACACTTTATTCGAGCTCGGCTAGTCCCACGAATTCGGGTATACCCGGGTGTATTGAGGTTTGTGACTGTTTTCTGCCCGAGTGCATTGGGTTATTTTCCAGGCAGGGATTGAAGCATTTTATTCCCGCTGGCTGCAATACTGCACAGTATATATATATATATATATACTGCATTACAATTCATGAATTTATGCCATCTGGTAGACATGCGAAGCATTGCAGCCTATTAAATCCTAATCATCATTTAACAGATCAGCCGCCCGTCAGCCAGGCATGAACCCAGGCT